>JASVEL010010452.1:0-33430 GCA_032618575.1 Nicotiana noctiflora | reverse complement strand
GAAAATTTTATATAAAATCTTAATATATTTTATATATCGGATTGGTTCGAATTTTTTTATTCAATACCAAACCAAATCAAGACGGGTTTTTAATTGAGATGTTTGTTACATGCAAATCTTTCTATCGGGAAAGCCTGGTTTCTTTCTAAAGATTGCTTATTCGGAACTCTTTAGCTTTACTTTTTTTTTTTTTTTTTTTTTGCTTATAAGTAAGCATTGGTAAGAAATTCTAAAATAGCTAGAATTGAACAAGAATGAAAAAATATCAACATTACCAATCTGAACTGTGAATCAGTTTCAACTTATTTCTACAAGCACATCCTCCATAACTTTTTGTAAAATAAAAAATAAAAAGCTTGAATTTAAATAAATAAAAAAGAACTAACCGTGAGATACATTTTGAACATAAAAATAAAAAAATAAAAAAAATAACTCAACTTGATTAATATCTTGAAAATAGGCTATCAGCAATAGCCCTTAATCACCAATTCAATTAGTTGCCAAGCTGAAATAGTACAGTTCTCAATGTTTGTTTCTTCATTATTTTCCCATACAATCCTCTTCCCAATTTCATTGCTTTTTCCATCTCTAAAATTCCATTTCCACCATTTCCCTTTCTCTTTAATCCTCTCATCAACACCTTCACAATTCTCTCATCACTTCCTACTGCATCCACAACACTATCCACTACACTTTCCATAATTGGAATCTTGCTTCCCCATTTCCTTATTAATCTTTCTGATTCATAAACTTCAGAATACACTTTCCAAAATGATGCTCTCAAATACCCTTTACCTTTTCCTCTTACCATCCATCTCCTCATACCTTCTTCTAATCCATAAACTACACCTCCCATATCTACTCCTTTCCCAACAAACATCTCAAATTCCATCATTTCTTGCTTTGAACAAACACCATTTTCAACTTTACACCTTTTGCAATGACAAACAAAGCCCCAATTTTTTGCCTTCTCTTCGCGACTCCTATAGGGCGAAAACACATCAAAATAGGCCAATGTGAGCTCTTCACCTGCTTTTATGTCTCTAGAAGCATGGATCAACACGTGATCGCCAACGTGGGAACGCCTCACGTTGGGATCACAAGAATGGTTTATCAAAGAAGCCAAAAGCCAAAGACCAATGCCATGTACATCACTGTTTTTCCCCTCAACTTTTGATGAAATCAACTCCTCAACAAGAGAGTTCACATCAAGAATGTTTAGCAACTTTTTCATGTCAATATTGTTATCTTGAAAATTACTATCTTCTGCCTCAGGCCTAAATAAATCAATATCAGGAACCTCAAAATCATCCTCATTCTCACCTGTTGATAACTTAAAAATCAAATCGCGCGTTCGATTGCATTTTTTAGCAGATTCCACAATCTTTTCAATAAAACTTTTCCACATATCTAATTGTGCTTGTTCCTTAGAATCTTGAAAAATGGATTCAGGTACTATAGCCCTTTCAATAGCAACAGCTTTAGTAACTAAAAGCAAACTCCCACAATCAACATTCTTTGTTACAAACAAACCACGCCCACTAATTTCAGATTTTTTAATCTCTATTGGACCAATGTATTCTGCTAACTCAGGAGATTTTCCTTGGAATTTATTGAGTACCCAATCTGATATATCAAAAGCACCAGTTCTTGATAAAAATTCAAGCTTTTTACACTTTTCTAAATACCCATTAAGAGTTTCAGAATTTTCAAACTTATTGGGATCAAGACTTGCTTGTTTAAAACAGTCTAAGGCTAATCCATATTGATTAAGATTGAGTAAAATCTTACCTTTACAAAGCAGAGTCTTGAAATGGGTGTTTTCTATTTCGGATGCTTCGTTACAATCTTTTAAGGCTTGAGGATATTCTTGGAGATTTAAATGGGCTTCGGCGCGATTGCAGAGAGCTAAACAGAGGGATTTTTTGAGTTTTGAGAGGTTATTTGAATCAAGATTTTTGTGGGTGTTTGAGATTTGGTTATGGCAAAAGGAGATGTATTCAGTGTAGACTTTTATGGAGTCTTTAAATTCTTTTCTGAGTAGAAGTTCTGTGGCTTTGGATCTGAGATTTTGCATTCTCTCTTCTTCTTCCTCCATTTTTCTGCAAGCAACTATCTGTGTGTGTGTGTGTTGGTTCTCTTGTTGGGACTATTTGAATGAGATGGAAATGTAACGGTCGTATTTACTCACTCACGGGGACAGAAGCTAACGGCTACGTTATTTTTACTTTTTTACCAAACTATTCGTTTTGATGATTAATACAAAAGGCGCACCCCAAAATTTTGTGCAAGCCATATTCTTAAAAGTACATAATTTTAATTGTAAAATAATAATTATCAAGAGAGTTCAAATAAAATATTTATACAAAATTTAATCAGTTTTAATCGTAATATATATATATATATATATAATGTAATTTTTTATGAAGCGGGTTCAGTTGAGCCCAATTGCCACCAAGTGCATCCTCATAGACCGGGCATCTGAATATATCTAATATAAACAACGGAGAAGGGCCTAAAATGCCCCTCAACTATCAGATTTGGTCTAAAAATGCCCCTCATCCACCTATCGGGCCAAATATGCCCTCTGTTAATGTTTTTGGCTCACAAATGCCCTTTGAGTTAACGGAAGGACACGTGTCATCCTCTTATTGGTGCATTCTAAATATTTCATAATTAATTAAAAAGACACATTATTCATACCAGAAAAATAAATAAAAATTTTCTAAAATACTTACAAAAGTTTTTTACTAAAATAAGATTTTTTTTTCCAGTTTTTAACTTTTGTAAGTATTTTAGAAAATTTTTATTTATTTTTCAAGTATGAATAATGTGTCTTTTTAATTAATTATGAAATATTTAGAATGCACCAATAAAAGGATGACACGTGTCCTTCCGTTAACTCAAATGGCATTTGTGAGCCAAAAACATTAACAGAAGGGCATATTGGGCCCAATAGGTGGATGGGGGGCATTTTTAGACCAAACCTGATAGTTGAAGGGCATTTTAGGCCCTTTTCCGTATAAACAAAGAAGGGAAATGTATAATTTTAACAGTTCCGAAAATAATAACCGGTAAAATATCTAATTTTATATATGTATATTATACACACATTTTATATATCTTTTAGTTAAATAATGTAATTAGTTTCGGCTGGCCGACCAATTTTCTTTTTTATCCAAAAATCATCCTCCAGGAATCCAAAGTGATTAAAATTTCTTTAGATCCTAGTTTAAATGTTTAGATTTTATCTAATGACAATGATAACAAGGCTTATATTTTTTACAAATTCCAATTTTAATAATTTTTCTCCTTCTAACTTTTTAATTCTTTCCTCGATTTTAGTTCACCATCAAAGTTATCAGATAGTTTTACGCCCATTTTATCAGGAAGCCGTTTTAAAGCTATTTTTGGATAAAGCTGAGAAAAGGACGAGAAGATATATGAATTTAAAGCACCAAAAAGGCCACATCTTCTACTATAGAGAAACATCTTTTGCTTTTTGGTTTATACAAGGGAATGAAAATAAACTGAACCGAGATTAAGTAAGTACAACATATATCGACTGAGTTTCTGAAAAGTAGCTCACTGGCGAGAGGAATCTGGCATTCCCTCCAACCTATGAGTCTATAGTTTGAGTCACATTAAGAGTAAATGAAAAAGTGAGAAATTCAAAAATAGTCAGACTTACCGCTCTTCGAAAAATAGTCAAGTTTCAAAAGTCATTGAAATTTAGCCACTTTTATGTAAAGAAAAATCTAAGCGAAAACACAGATCAAAATCCGAAAAATATGCCCGCAAATTTTATGGGAGTTCCAGCATAAGTATGCTTGATGTTCAAGCATAATTATGCTAGAACTCCCGCATATTTTACGGGAGTTCCAGCTAGTATAAATATCTAGTATAATATACTGAAATTTGGAACACTGGTGCTTCAGTCTCCCGCAAATTTTACAAGAGTTATCAAAGTATACCGCTCCAGCATAATATACTGGAGTTCATACATAAATGCACCAGAACTCCCGTAAATTACACGGGACCAGTCCCTATTGCAGCAAATAGTGGCTATTTTTCATTGACTTCGTAAACAAAGGCTATTTTTTGATAGTCAACCGTAAAAGTGGCTATGCCACGCAATTTTGACAATGAAAAACCAAAGTTGAAATAACAACAACAACAACAACCATGAGAAAAATGAACGGTAAAATATATGGTTTTAGATAACAATGGCACTCCCTTTCCTTTTGAATCGAAACGGCAATATATGCAGTTTACATCATATACACCAAAGAAACAATGGAACTCCCTTTCTTTTCAAATCAGAAGGGCATCAATTTGGTTTACATCACATACATAAGTGAACTGTTAAGGGCGAAATACTCAATGTGTGGTTTAGGCGTACATCACGGACTCGAACTCTGTCACAGCCAAAAGCTTGGTATTTATGTGGAGAATGATAGAGGGGCAAACCCATTACCAACCGAATTTCAAACCATATGCCCTTATGAAATTTCTTGGTTATTTAAGGAAAAAAATCTAACCAGTGCCAGATGTCAACATCTTCTCTTGGCTGCTTTATCTCTAATAAATATTAACAACACTCTTGCACAATGAGACATTCTAACCCACAGGAACCATCTTAATTTGCACTTACCCTCAGCTAGGTTAGATATCACAACAAATGATTGACTGCAAGGATTTTACAGGTAACCTGCACCTGAAACGAGAAGAGAAAAGGAGATCTCCCTGTAGCCAACTGTTGTTATTTCCTTCTTAACTCAGTATTGCATTTTATCGGTGTGAGAAGAGTGGCGATAAGATTTTGCCAGCAAGACCACATGGATGGAATTGATCACTTTCTCAAAACATACACTCCCTCTCTTAGTTCTAACTTCTCCTCAGCAACTAGACCAGATAAGAAGCTTTGCAGTTGTTGCAGCGATTTGTCATAAGGAGGATCAGCAATGCAAAACATCTGCAGTAATAAGTTAGTACTTCTAATTCTTTGGTATTTCATTGTCTCGTGCCACAACATAGTTTCCAATTACTGATAATTATTCACAAGTTATAAAACTAATAATTACCTTGAGAGTATTATGAATACGGTCCAACGCCATGCTGCCAAAATTCGTAAGCATCCCAGTGATAAATTTCTGCAGCCAATACAAGCACCTTGTTTAGAAAAGAAAGAAAACCACTACGTCCACTAGTGTTTTCTTTTCTGTTATTTTGTCCTTGGTATTTGCGAGATGGTTTCTGTCCTTCGAACAATGAACTACTTAGCGTTGCCCAATTTACAATTATTTAATAAATTATTAAACACATTTTGGACTTGAACAATAGACGTCCAATTGGTGGTAGGGTTGATAATGATGAGATAAACAAAGCCACACAAGAGGCTGCCATCTCTGTGTCCTGCCTTGCAAAAAGGTTCACATGGAGTTTCCTGTCAACTGATGTTTAAGCTTCTGAAACCCATGGGTAATTATTTTCTATATCACTAAGGGAATTATGCACGATATTTCAGACACCCGGGTACCTCACTAGCAAAGAGAAGATTGCAGGCTTACTTTATTGTGATGTTAATGCAACTTAATAGTTTGAAAACCACAGTTACCATGATCATAAGAATACACCAAAAACAGCTTTTAAGAAAAGAAAAGCTTTGTGTATTTAGTTGACCACTGACAAGAGAGTGTATCAGAAACAGATACATACGAGATTCATTTATATGCAAAAGAAAGAATGTTATACCTCATAGACGGTCATCTCTTTTCGCAATTGGTCTTCAACAGAGGCCACAGACTGTTCTCCGTCCTCATCACCTGCCAATAGCTCCTCACAGCCTCCATCAATAGTTCCACTTTTACCTGTATCGTTAATGGTTTCCACCAGAGTAAAAACATGATCAGCAGAGTCTTGCCCCGTTGACTCCGCCAAAACTCCCTAATCAACCAAGTGAAAAAAAATATCAAATAAATCTTTTCACCAGAGAACCATATACTGATGAAATTAAAGCTACAGGAACTAACCTTGCTTATCCAAAAATTTATTCTCCTATTCAACACATCAACAGCTACTCCAACTGCAGCTGCAAGGTTCTTAGATGTCCATCTGCAACATGCGGTGTACATACCCTTTACAGCATTGACAAGAAGCCCTCGGAAGCAATGCATTAAATGAAACTATAAAGATGTTCCCCAAAGTTACCTTTTCTGATCTTGAAACTGCATAATAATTGAAGCATGCAAAGGAGTAACATTGAACTGCACTGCTCTATCTTCAAACTGGAGCTCCAACTACCAGTAAAATAGCAGTAAAAACACAGTCAGTCATTTGGGTAAGCAAAGGATGCAGGGAACAGAGAGCTCAGACCTAGAGATTTAAATCAGCTGTTCGTGTAGACTATTTTGAAAGACAACACAAGTCTCAAGTACACTGTACAGTGACTAACCTTTACACTGCCCAGATTTTTCTTCCACATTAGCTTGCGTGGTGTCTTAATTTCAGTATACCTTTTAGCATAATCAGTCAGGAGGTGTTCGACAGGCCCTGGTAAGTTGACTGCCTCATCCTACCATCAAATCACCAGACTTTGTTACTTGACCAGCAAAAACAAAGAAAGCTATGCAAAAGGCAAAGAATTGACACTACTAAACGAAGGCCTATCCCAAGGATGATTGGGGTTTGGATGAGGGAGGGACCCACGAGAAAGGAGAAAATAACAATTATTTCTCTCAGTCATCAAAATTTAAGAAGGATGTTCTAAAATCCAATTTCCTTTCTCAGTTTTTTTCTTTTCTCCAAGTGAAGTGCAGAGGGGGGTTAAATCCCCAGACCTAAAAAGGCATCTCTTCATAATTAACATTAACTCATACATAACATCTGCAATTTCCATGAAAGTAAAATAGCTAGTCATCTGTCGACACCATGCTACAGATACAACAGCATCTTAAATCTATGTAGGACGTCCAAAGGCAGAGGCAATGACAATAGGAAGTCATAAAGGCGAGATTTGTCAACACATCAAGGATATCAAAGAGGACATTTACTTGATTCAGAATAAGACCATGAATTGTGAGTGTCAAGGGTTCAGAACTTGTTTCATTTATGAATTACATTGGAAGAAAGAAACCACAATTAATATCGCTAAAAATAAAAATAAAGCAGGTCAGTTTGAAATATTCTTATACAGTTCATCTTTTATTTTTTCACATTTAACTTCTGTAGGGTAAAAGACTACTTGCCAAATTGGCTCAAGATGCTCCACTAGATAACTAGAAGATTTTACCAACATAGCTGGTAAACTAATTGTTATATCAGTAAATGGAAGAATAAAAACATACCTGAATAGGAGGCCAGAAATTTGAAGATATGATGGTAGCATTAAGATTGTCCAAAGATACCTCGAGGTCTCTTCGCTCTGTATTTGAATACAACCAGTAAAAATTGAGACTACATAAAAGAATGGGAAGCTCAAGAACAGGACAAATGAGTTGCAAACATTACCTGGCTGTGGTTGATGCTTGATAGTGGCCTTTATATTTGTATTGGTCCTCTTTGAGTCAATCAAATCATTAAGCATTATTTCACATTTCTGCATGCTGCTTTCTCCAAAATGAATCTGCAAATGATAGGAAAGTCAAGCTGACAATGTAAATGAAGATATCATATAGAAGAAAAGGTGTCTTTTCAAATACATCATGTGACAGATTACAAACGATAGAGCATTGATTTGAGCCGTTACCTTGAGAAGTTCTAGAGTACGTATTTCTGCATCAATGTCATAATCAGATTTGTTCAAAAGCTTTTCAGCGAGCATTACACGATATTCACTAACCAGCTGATCTTTGGAACCAATTATGCCAACTACCATACCAAGTATGTCAACCTTTCTTCGGTACCTGCTTCCCTTGGATGGATCTGCCTCTACAGGGTCAGGCTCCCAGCTTAAAGATTTCGGATCATAAAAGATATATACATAAGATAAAAATACAATATGAGTATGTCCTCCAATCATTTCCAAAACAGTAGTGACAAAGATGGCATACTTTTGTGCATTAATCCATGCTTGCTTGTCGTCGGAGTTAATATCATCATCCACAATAGTGTTTTCTTGACTCTCCTCATCTCTATTCAATTCTTCCAGCAGGCTATCTCCAGAACTGCCAGGTCCGTTGGGATTTCCACCAGTTCCATCAGTAAGCATGGTCACAATGCATTTAATTGTATCTTTTCTCCCCCTTAGGTATTCCCTTATTGGTTCACCAACAGCTTCAAGAAAAACACCTGCAGGATCTATAGTTCGAAGTGCTTTGATTGTTGAAACATACTGGTGCAATATATCATTGGTCGAGGCACCAGCTGTTAGTAATCTATATCTCAATGATGAGATAAAAGAATCTACCAGCTTCGAATGTTGCCCAGTATACTCGAGACACTGTTTCAAGTCTTCAATAGCAGGGGCGCTGTCAAATTCTCACAGTCATCAACTCACAAGTTGGAATATTTGAGATCTCATATGCATAAAGTAGTTACTATGTCAGTAATTGATAAGTCAAGAAAACATGCTGAATTGGAACTAGAAAGCCTAAATGATAGAGAAAAAACCAGAGAGTGCTGCAACAAGTTTTACTCGTAAGATGAAAGAAAACAAGGCTCAATATATTAAACTAGTCACAGGGAAGAAACATAGGTAAAAAGTATAGATCAGACGTTATGAATACAAATCCATACTCTGTGCTACAACCAAAAAGGGCTCAATAAAATATTAGTCACGGGGAAGAAACATAGGTAAAAGTAAAATCAGGACATTATAAATACAAACACATACCCTATGCATGTTATATTCACTTTTGAAAAATGAGTGAAGAATATTGCTGTACATAGGTGCAAATTCATTTCAGTCTCTATCATTCAAGTATGCATACAACAAAGAACTTTCTTCAAGTCTAACATTATAAGACATAGCATAAGTCAAACTTGGACACAGGGTCTCATGTTTTGCGCCAAGTTTTCTGTTTCTTCCCAATTCTAAAACTTGGACACAAAGTCTCATGTTTTGCAACAAGTCCTCTTTTTCTTCCCTACTTCGGGCCATAGGAGGCTACATCAATGAACCATTCCCTTTGCTTCATACTCTTGTGCAAGCACAGGGAGTATCCTTAAAAATTAGATAATTACATAATATTAATTATTGTTCAATCAATGAGTGCCACAAATTCAAGGATTCTTACTTCCTGGTGCATCACAACACCGAAAGTGCATGTTATTTATTGGAGAAAAAAGAAAGGAAAAGCACTAGTGCATGTTAATTTTTAAACTAAAGCTACCGTGGAATCCTTAAGAAGTATAGTAAAAGGCTCCATTGTACAACTTAACTGGAGATGACCCTAAATAAAAAAGTTAGACAAACAACCTTTGCAGAAACGAAGACCATCACCAGTGGTCCATATTAATCTTTTTGTCCAAAACAAGACAGATTACGAAAACCTAGACCACAAGAATAGTTGGCAAGAAACAGTAATTTATGGATCGTTTGGATGGAGGGGACGGGAGAGAAAGGAAATGAGAAAAAAAGGGGTGAGTTTAGTTCTTTGGTTTTAGAATGACTTTTTGGGAGAGAAGGAGAGGGATAAGGTTATGCACACAATGTTAAGTTTCAGTTCCATCCAGAAGTGGGCGGAAACAGAGGGAAAGACACTTTCTAGAAGAACTTTTTAATACCCAAAAAGAGACCAGATGTGTTAACAAGAGAAATACTTTGCTAAGGGTAGCAGAGTCAAATCTCTTCCTCTCTAATCCAAAAACAGAATATTATCACTCCTCTCTATTTTCTTTTACACGGTCTTCATTCTTCTTTTTCTTTCAATCTTTCATTCCAAATATCTGACTTTTATCAATTAAGGACCTGCTACTATATATGCTCATGGGCAGAGAGTGAAGTCCCCCTCCCCCACCACCACCACCCAAAAAGAAAAACAAAAAAGGGGGGAAAAAAGAATGAATAGTAAGTCACCTGTCTGGATAATCTACAATGATTTCAAAAAGTTTGGCTATTCTTAAATCCTGCAAGGTCTCATAAGCATAATACTCTAAGCGCAATTGCCATCTAACAAGCCCCTCAGATGGAATTCCAGTTCCAGAATAGCACAAGGACGGGTGGGAAGCTAGGGGCGACTTCAGGCCAGAGGAAGGGTCATTGCAGCTAGTAAAATCACCAAGGTACTCAAGAAGTGCACGCAAGAACTGAAGGGGCACAGCCTGCACAAATTGGTTCCAAATGTTAACAAATCGGATCCAGTAGTCCAAACATTAACGTTATCCATGTTCTTCAAGTTTGAGACAAAAATTCATGAGGAATTGATATTTTTTTTTTTAGAGAGAGAGAGGCATGGGGAATTGATATTCAAAAGCATATAACCTTTCACAAAGTTATTTTGTCATTTTCGCAATGTCTTCCAAGCTAATCTATACGCAGATCACATGAGTGAAAGCATCATTGACAATAAATTGGTAAAAAGCATAACAAAATCCATAAGATCTATGATCTATCTGATTCAAAACATAGACTATTTGCAGAATATCAATGGAATCGAAACTAGTGCACAGGGCAAGGAAAAGATGTTTCATTACAGGATGCACACTATAGTCGCTCAATATCCTGAGTCAAATGACCACCACACAAGAAGTCATTGCAAATCTAAGAGTGCTGAAGAAGATAACTTTCAAATGAGCTCGAATTGCAACTCTAAAATAGAACTGTGAAAGGATCATTGCACTACTACTTCGAGACGTGAAATTGGCATCATACAGATGAGACCAACCTGTATCCATGCTTTGATGGACTCCAAAACGGAGCTCCTATAGTCATCACCAGCCAAATCATGTACTTTGTCCTATCACCCGCATTCAAAAGAATAATTTAGTACAAGATTAAATGATTGGAACTTCATAATTTGAATCAAAAGATTAATCTAACTTTTTTGGTCAAATTAACAAAATCGAGAATGCTGACAAATCACCATAACATGATTAATGTTAACTGAAAATGCCGATAGATAGACTGAATCTTCATCACCAATGACCATATACCTTAAGAAGAAAAAATATGGCAGAAGCGTATGCATCTTCCGCCATAGATGTAAAGCCAATATTTCTCAGATCACGAACAACCCTACCAATGTTTTTCACCAACTTATTGTTCCCTGAAAATCTTGCATATTCATGGTTTCTATCACTATCAGTATTACCACATTTGTTGGGCAGTTTGCTTTTCTCATCTAAATCCATTTTATCATCCATGCCTAACTCATCATCATCCTCAGAGTTTGCACCTGCAATTGTACTTAGCTCTTCCAGTCTTCCTTTGAAGTACCAGTGTAGTATCCCTAAAAAATGTAGCAAGGGAAAGGTCAAGAAAGAATTAGAATGTACACCTTGTATAATAGCCATAGAAACTTCTTAATATGAAGCTTCTCTTAATCACTCTTCCTCTTCAAAAAAAGTGAACAGAAAGAATAAATATATAAGAATCTCAAACTTCTTCCTTTCCAAAATATATGTGTGTGTGTGTGTGTTTATTGTAAAGACATCTTCTAACTTGTAGATTCAGAAACCAAAGCAGTAAGATTAGTGACTAAAGAAGTATAATTCTTGTGTTGCAGCTGGCAACCCTGGGCAATAGTATCAAACATTTGATACTTTGCTGCATGATTGGTCCAAGAACAGAACTAATCCAAATGAAACACAGAGAAAAGAGAATGGTTTAACTTCAAATAGGACAAAACAAACAATCTCAAGACCTCAGAAAGCTACATATTCATGACGAGGCTGTAGTTTACCTTCTTTTATTTGGACTGTTCGAGAGGTAATTGAACTGGTTTTGATATGAAGCAAACAGGTCAATAACAAAAGAGAGTCCCAAATGGGTGTCTTTCCATCAATGAGTACAAATTAATACAACAGCATTTGAGCTTGAATACACTGAGGTTGCTGCCACCCTTTTATTCCCAAGAGACACGCTTGTGTATTATAAGCTGGTCAAGACTTTTCACGTAAATTGTCAATTTGTAATAAACTACAAAAGACAATGAACAATGAAGTATAGGAACTATATTATGTTCATCAAAAAAGAACCAACTCCCTTTTTTCACACTCTTACAATCTCAGTTTAACCATGCCTTGAAGATCATAAAAAACAAAATGTTCTATAAAGCTGGTCAGTAGCACACTTTATAGCCTTCAGCTCAAATCATACCACCAATTAGCCATTTGAGAAAGCAGTCAAATGAGCAGAATTCCACTATAAAGAAAGCAACTACCTTTAACGGCATTGCATAAAAGGAAAAGGAGAAAGAGATTGGGAAGTGGGGAAACATTTAAAAAGCACAACTAAGCAAAACTCAGCATGTACTATCATTCTATGAAGTAATCCACATACCAGGAAAATGGCGAGGAAAACTAGCCAAAAGAACTGAAGACACAATTAGTTGATATTTTGAGAACAGATAAACTCGAGTAGAATCTGGGTTCACTTGTCCTTGTGACTTGTTTTCTTCGTAGGACTGTAAAGCATGAGCCAACAATAATAGGCACTTCTCCTGATACTGCTTTTCTGATGATATCTCTTCCAAAGCTTTACATATTACTTGCTGAATCTCTTCTTCTAGAATCTGTATCAATAACAATCAAGTACGTCCATATAAAGTTGCTAAGCCCTAAAACCAAGTCATAGCCTGAGTAAGATTAAAATTGCTAAGATGGCAAATCGAATCAGCAGCAAAAGTGAGATATAACCATGCACATCCGCTAGCTAGACAAGACATTGACAAACAACATGCATTTTCCATGTAAATTACTTCCCCGAATAAGAAATGCAGTTAACCATAAGGAAGCTAAGATTTCATAATTATAAGCCTCTAACACAGACAATGTTTAACAAACTTGTAGCAACGGAAGCAAGAATTGAAGACCAAGAAAACTATGGCATAAAATATCATAGCTAAAACCAAAAAGAAGAGTTTACACTACTACTAAAAAGGTGTGTAAATGGGGTTGTTAGGCCGTGTAACATACACATTTTCTCCGTTAAAGTAAGACAAGATTAGGAACATAATAGAAAACTTTACACTAAGTAACAAAAATCCAAAATTACGACAAGCATAGAGAATCCTCATTAACAGTAATCCTGCATTTGCATACACAGACAAGTTCACGGTGAAAATCAAAGTAGTGATCCATTCTTGTAGTTCCACAGTATTGCCTTATCCTCAATATAGAACAGTATATCACATGTCAAAGGGACCGTATGCACATACTAGATCCTTATTAGTTTCATGTGGAGCAACATTGCTGTAAGGTTCAAAATAACTCCAGAACCTTCTTGCTCCATTTCTCTCGAAAGTTTCCTGTTCCAACACATTCACTATGAGTTCAATAAATATACCTATTAGAGTCATAGCCACGCTGGCGTTAAAAATGCAAAAACTAAGTTATAAATCACAATGTACATGGTGTAGCTGAAAACTACAAAAATGAAATCATTTCAAAATATTTAAATATTTTCCTTGTAGAAAACATTTCAAATTCAGGGTATTCAAATAGTAGAAAATGATTTCATTAACCAAGATACTGTCTATGAAAACATTCCAATACTTGAATCCCTTGAATTGTGGAAAATGTTTTCTCCAAGGGCGATATCTGAGAAAGAGAAGAAAATCACTTCAGTCACTTTAGTGCGGCATTTGTTTACATCTGTTCTCCTTATGTCCAATATACTATACCTTGTATAATTACCATATATATCCTATTGTTACTTTTTATCAGGATATCACCTACTATATACCCAATCAAACACAGGAGACAAAGGTTACAATTTTCCAATGAAAAACTTTCTCCTCCAAACAAAGCCAAACCAAACCAACCCAATGGAAAAACATTTACTTATAGGTAATAAAATTGAGTAGCCGTGTTTTTTGAGTATTTTAATCTACTTTCGACTTACTCAAAGTCCTATGCTTTCTGGGAGTTGTTTTGCCTTTCAGCGACTTGCACATGTATCTTAAAAAAACATAAAGAGCTTCCACTACTTTTTATTACGTATAATATTAGCCTGAGTTGAGTTTAAATGGAGTAACATGGTCAGTGAGGAGTCATACAACCGACTCCAACTTATCTGGGACTGAGGTCTACTTATGAAATATGTAAAAGAACAAAAAAAAAATTGATCAGATAACTAAAACTTTTGAAGTATGTAAATTTTATTCAAATATCGCTCTGATAGATGAGAATTTACACTAGACTTTACTTGTACGTAATGAAATTGAGTAGTTATGTTTTTTCAGCATTTAAATTTATACTTTCAAATTACTTTACGACCTATGCTTTTCTCGGAGTTAGTAATATAATACTTCTTTTTACATTAAGAGATGAGTTTAAATGGAGTAACATGGTCAGTGGTGATTCATAAAGCCGGCTCCAAATATGTAAAATTTATTTAGAAAACATCATGACAGTCAAAATTTGAGCAGACCTGAACGCAGCGAAGGAATTGTTGTTCAACTAGAGACGTTAGGCCATGTTCGCAGAGATTCTTAACTTGCGTTATGAACTCGGCGCTGAATGACAAATCACCGCTGCCTTTAAGAAGAGCTTCTGAAGTGGAGCAAAAGGCGTTCCAGTTTTCCGACATTTCTGCTATAGAATCGACATTCAGTGAGTCCAGTATCCCCAAATTGCACGTCATTGTGCAGCTCTTACAAGGTTTCTCTCTTTCGCCGTCACTGATGATTTAGAAATTTAATTTTCCGGCGGACAAAACCCTAATTGACTAAGTAAGAATAAAATCATGCGCATTAGATTTGTAATTGAGTTAAAAGGCGGGAAAGGGAGACTTGGAGAGATAAAGAGTGGGGCTTTGGGAAGAGATGGTGATCTGCTGCTCGCTTCAATGGTGTGAAGAAGAGGAGAATCGAGCTACTGCATTTGCCGCCATTTTCCTGTTTTGAGTACCTGGTGACTGAGCGGCCCATGTTCATACCCGACCCGAATGGATTAAACCACAAAACTTCTTTTAAATAATGTGTAAGAATTTACAAAAATCACTATTGTTTAGTATCTATTAACTTGCTATATCTACCATTAAGTGTGACAAACGTGCGGGTCGAGCTAGATATGTTTCTAGTCAAAATCGATAATGAAAAAATGCATAAATTATCCGACTCGATCCATATTTAATATAGATAAAAAATGGGTTAACCGACTAATAATATGGGTAGCCATATATTATTCATGAATATGGTTACTTTTTGGAGAATTTCTAGTCTCCCAAACGTGAGGAACCCCCAAATTGAAGTTTTACAAATATAAAGTTAAACCAATTAATTATTCATTGGTTATACATTCTCTAAATGTATAATATGATTCTTATCCATATTTGACTTATTTTTAAAAAGTTTATTATCCAAATAATATGGGTGGTTAACTATTTTCTCTTGACCATTTTGTCACCCCTAGCTACTATATACATAATTACTTCATATAGCTACTATTAAGTTGTTATGGTAGTGTATTCACTGTATTCGTGATATTGTATTCATGAATACAACAACAAAAGTGACTGAAAATCAAGGTAACCCAGTTGTACACGAATGTATTCACATGTATTCGTATCACGTATTCATGCATATAGCAGCAAAAAAATGCCTAAAATTAGGGCAGTCCAACTGTACGAGCATGTATTCATATGTATTTGTGCTGCTGTATTCATGAATACAACAGTAAAAAATGCATAAAATCAGACAGTCCAGTTGTACTAGCATATATTCACGCCGTGTGTTTCTTATTCATGATGTGCTTCCAATGTCTTGAAAACCTTGTTTAGGGTCGCCTCAATTTATGTGCATAGTCCGGGCACGTAGCCGGTAAGTCTAAATATGAAATTCTATGAAAAAATGTTAAGTTTTGATATTAAAATGAATAAATTTGACTTCGGTCAATATTTTGGGTAAACGGACTCGTACCCCTGATTTAACAGTCCCGAAGGGTCCGTAGGAAAATATGGGACTATGCCCGAAATCAAATTCCTAGGTCCCAAGCCCGAGAAATGAATTTTTGAGTAAAATTATTTTCTGAAAATATTTAAGGAAATTGGAAATAAAATTCGATTAGAACGTATTGGTATCGGACCCGTATTTTAGTTCTGGTGTCTGGTACAGGTCTTATATATGGTTTAAGCACTATCTCTAAAGTTTGGTTGAAAACGGACATCGTTTAACGTGTTTCAAACTTAAAATGGAAAGTTTGATGTTTTATGAAATTTGGAAGAAATTATGGATTTTGAGGCTTAATTCGATGTTTGTGATTTTGTTTTGGCGATTTGATCGCACGGACGAGTCTGTAAGATGTTTTTGAGGTTGTGTGCATGTTTGATTTGGACCCCCGAGGGCTCGGCTGAATTTTGGATAGGTCGTGAGTGCATTTTTAACCTTTGTAAAAATATGGCATTTCAGTTCTGGTATTTTCGCATTTGCGAAGAAGATCTTGCAAATGCGAGCCTTTGATCGTAAATGCGAGATAAGAGATCGTGTAGTTGTGTCGCAAATGCGACCACTTGGTTCGCAATTGCGATGTAAAGCCAGACGCAGATGCGACATAGTGGCTCGCAAATGCGAAGGCTAGCATTTCGCAAATGCGGCACTGTTTTGCAAATGCGATGCCTTTATTATTGTCCAGTCGCAAATGCGATGCCTTTATTATTGTCCAGTCGCAAATGCGAACCAATCTTCGCAATTCCCATAACAGGATGGGGTTCGCATTTACGAACCCCAGTTCGCAAATCCCACATCTGCAACCTGCATATTTTACACTTAGCCGAATTTTGAATGTTCAACATTCTTTCAAACACACAAACTTCTTGGGCGATTTGCAAGAACAAGTTTTCTTCCAATCATTTGTAAGTCTATTTTTACTCATTACTTTCAATCATTAACATCATTTAGCATATTTTCAACTTAAAATCAATGATTTTCATGGGTGAAATTAGGGGTTTTGGGTAAATTTAGGTTTTTCTAAAAATTGGGAATTTGGACCTTAATTTGAAGTCTGATTTCAAAAAAATAATATATTTATATTCGTGGGGGAATAGGTAACTATGTTTTGTTTCGAACCTCGGGTTTTGACTACGTGGGCTCAGGACGATTTTGGATTTTTTGGGCAAAACTTTAGGAAATTCATTGTATGAATTCAAATTGATTCATTTAGCATTTATTGATGTAATTAAGTAACTTATGACTAGATTCAAGCGTATTAGTGGTGGAATAGAGAGGTAAAGCTATAATTGATGTTTGAGTTGAAGTCAAAGCATCGAGATAAGTGTTCGGTTTAACCTTAGCTTGAGGGATTAGGAGTTGAGTCACATTTGCTATGTGTTTCTTATTGAGTATGGCGTATAGGTATGGTGACGAGTATTTATACGCTGGTGTCAAGCATGACCGTGAGTCTTATATTGTGATTTTCATGACTTCGTTGTATTATACATGCCTTTGTGAGTATTTCTGTTTGTTGTGTAAAGTTGTGGAAAGAATTGTGACTTATGAATATTTAGGAGCGTCGTCTCCAGCTATAGAACGAATTGCGAAAGTATAAATGTTAATTGAACCTCTAGAGCATTGGCTCGAGTTGTGAAGAGAATTGTGAATTAAAAGCGAGAAAGAGAAGAGGTCTATTGTTGCCCCCTTGATGGGCTATTGTTGAGTTGTGGTTCCCTTGTATTGTGTTCTTAATTGATATTCCGGATGCTTAGGTTAATGATTTGTCGTGTTGAGTGATGACTATAGTTATAGCTGAGGTAGTTAAGTGTTGTAACAAGTTTGTTATAGTTGAGGTAGATAGATGTAGTAACAAGTTAGGTTATTGTTGTGGTAGTCAGATGTTGTATCAGGTTGGTTATAGCTGCGGTAGTTAGATGTTGGAACAAGTTTGGTTATAGTTGTAGTAGCTAGATATTGGAACAGGTGTAGTTATAGCTAATTCTTACTTGTCCGGATATTTGATTTGATATTTTGTTCCCTTGCCGGTAAGTTATCATATTGTTGTTCCCTTGCCGGGAAGTTATTATATTGTTGTACCCTAACTGGGATTATTTTGTTATATTGTGTTGGATTGAAATGGGAGCTGGTGGTACGCCTACCACAAGTGATTGATGAAATGGGAGTGGGTGGTAAGCCTACCACAAGATTGATAAAATGGGAGCGGGTGATACGCCTACCACAAGTGATTGATGAAATGGGAGCGGGTGGTACGCCTACCACAAGATTGATGAAATGGGAGCGGGTGGTATGCCTACCACATGATTGATGAAATGTAAGCAGGTGGTACGCCTACCATAAAATATTATGAAATGGGAGCGGGTGGTACGGCTACTTCGAGTTACAAGAAATGGGACCTGCTTGCATGTCTGCAACAAGATGAGCTCAACATAAAAATTATATTCATTTCTTACCTCCGTGTTAGAAGCTAGACTGTATATTCCTCCTTTATTATTCCTGATATTCTATTTATATCTGCTACCCCTGAAGCATGTTCCCTCCCCCAGTTTTAATTGTTCATTTCTCTCTCTCTCTCTCTCTCTCTCTCTCTATATATATATATATATATATATATATATATATATATATATATGCACATTTTTGTTTGGAGTCTGGTGCTAGCCTCGTCACTACTTCGCCGGGGTTAGGCCAAACACTTACCAGCACATGGGGTCGGTTGTGCTGATACTACACTTTGTGCTCTTTTGCATAGACCCAGGTATTGGACAGTAGCTGCAGTAGCACGAGAGTTAGTCTTCAGTTCAACGAGACACTGAGGTAGCCTTGCTGTCACGACCCTAGTTCACCAATCGTGAACATGTCATGACGGCATCCAGTCCCCACGACTAGGTAAGCCTAACACGTTGCGGAATATACAAGCTATAAACACTTAAATAAGAAACGGCGGAAGAATAGCATAAAAAGATATGTAATCCGTGCCGCTTGGCACATACATCCTTCAACACACAATGAATAAAACTCTACCAAGATCCGGAATCCCACGGTAACACAGACTAAAAGAAAATATACAACCGTGGCTCTATGTGTAAAGAGTATCTATCAACGAAATGAAGGAAAAATGCCAACTAGTACTACTAGAATAGAAGGAAAGCCTCCGGATCCGCGGACGTAGCGGATGATACCTCGAGGTCTCCCAGAAAGCTGCGGAATCACCTAGCACGAGCCTGCTCTGATGTACCTGGATCTGCACAACAAAAGTGTGCAGAAGAGTAGCATGAGTACACCACGGCGGTACTCAGTAAGTGCCAAGCCTAACCTCGATGGAGTAGTGACGAGGAAGGTCAGGGCCCTACTGAGAAGAAACAATAATAGAATGATAGTAACAATAATAAGCAGTTTTAAAGGATAATAATTCTGAAATAACAACAATGAAGAGATTTCTACAATCGCCTACAATTAAGCTAACAAGTAACAAAACTCAAATAACAAGTCCAGGACCTGTGGGAATTGAACCCACAGTCCCATTGACAGTACCCATGGGTCTCCGGGAATCGAACCCGCAGCCCATGTCTCAATAGATCTCAGGATCTCCGGGAATCGAACCCGCAATCCCTACAAATAACTCAGGATCTCGGGAATCGAACCCGTAGTCCCTACAAATAACTCAGGATCTCGGGAATCGAACCCGTAGTCCCTACAAATAACTCAGGATCTCGGGAATCGAACCCGTAGTCCCTACAAATAACTCGGGATCTCGGGAATCGAACCCGTAGTCCCTACAAATAACTCAGGATCTCGGGAATCGAACCCGTAGTCCCTACAAATAACTCAGGATCTCGAGAATCAAACCCGTAGTCCCTACAAATAACTCAGGATCTCGGGAATCGAACCTGTAGTCCCTGCAAATATCACTTCGGGTCTCTGGGAATCGAACCCACAGCCCTGGGATCTCCGGGAGTTGAACCCGCAGTCCACAATCACAGCAACTAAAAGAATACGCAGGGATAATATAATAAGCTTAACTTCACCGATAAATAATGCCAATAATTTTCAAGAAGCTCAAGTAAAATAATTAGGTAACTAGACCGTTAAATACTACCTAATCATGCCTTTCTAACTACTACCGGGTAAGAATATCGAATTAACAGCTAAAAGCAGGGATATCACTCATCGAACATTTCAAGTAAGGTATGTGTTCAACAACCAGCGCATGTACACGCCCGTCACCTCGCGTACAAGGCATTTAAAGTATCACATAATATCCTAGGGGTGAAAGTCCTCCACACGAGGTTAGACAAGCCACTTACCTCAATTCCAGTACAAAACCGCTAAGAAATAACCCTCTTGCCGCAAATGTCGGCCTTCACAAGTGCAGTATCTGATAAAAATCAATAGAATAACATCAAAATAGGCCAATTGGGCATTACCCAATCAAAATAACTCAAAATACACCAAAACTCACAAGTTGTCAAAACCCGACTTTCGGTACGCTTATAGAAAAATCACGAAAATTATATATTCGGGTTCCTTATCTCAATACGAGTCTGTGCATATAAAATTTATCAAAATCGGACTCCTTTTGCCCATACAAATCAAAGATTTTCTAAAATTTAGGCCTAGGGCTCAAACCCACCTTAAATCTTCCATTTCAGTGAAATAATCACGGATTTCATGATAAACCAACGAATTAAGGTCAAGAAACTTACCCTCAATGATTTCCCGATGATATTCCAGCGTTTCCCCTTCAATTCCCTCTCTTGGAGCTCAAAAATGGCGTTTTTGTGTAATAGGCCGCATCTGAAATGTTTCTGGACTTAAAGTCACTGCCAGGCCAATTAACTCTACGCGATCGGAGCACTTGGCTCGCGATCGCGATGCACAACTCCTGGGCGGCCAGTTTTTCCTCTACGCGATCGCGTGGTCCTGGACGCGATCGCAATGATCAACCTGGCCATTCAACGCGATCGCATCACCTCGACCGCGATCGCACTGTTTTCGATTAATACCCTACGCGATCGCATCCCTCGCGTCGCGATCGCGAAGAACAACTCCCAGTTCTCACTCCGCTACCCTACGCGATCGCAGACTCAACCTCGTGATCGCAGAGCTTCCCAAATTCACCCTACGCGATCGCAGACTCCCACTCGCGATCGCAGAGCCCAATAATTTCCTCTTACGCGATCGCATGCGCAGCTTCGCGATCGCGAAGCACAAAAATTCTCTACAATATTGCAGCAGAACCAGCAGTGCAATTGGCACCAAGATGGTCCGTTTGGACCCCCGAATTCATCCCGAGGCTCCCGGGACCCCAACGAAAACCACCAACATACTCCAAAACACGATACGAACTTACTCCAATCATAAAAACACGTCTAACAACATCAAAACCCATAATTCACATCGAATTCAAGCCTAAATTTCTTAAAACTTTCCGAATTGCACATTCGATCAAAAACCCGACCAAACAACGTCCGAATGACCTGAAAATTTGCGGACATATCCAAAATCACATAACGAAGCTACAGAAATTGTCGGAATTCCATTCCGACCCCCGGATCAAAATCTCACCTATCGTTCGGATTCGCCAAAATTTCAAACTTCGGCATTTCAAGCCTAATTAAGCTACGGACCTCCAAAATACATTCCGGACGCGCTCCCAACCCTGAAATCACCTAACGGAGCTAATGGAACCATCGGATTTCCGTTCCGAGATCGTCTTAACACTGTTCCGGTTACAGACCATTTTCTAACCTTAAAGCTCTCATTTAAGGACTAAGTGTCCCAAAATGCTCCAAATTTCAGAACCGACTCTCCCGGCAAACCACAATAGCAGAAATGAAATTAGGGAAACAGTTAAATTGGGGATTGGGGTGTAATTTTCTAAAACGACCGGCCGGGTCGTTACACTTGCAGGCGCCCGCAAGCCCGGTATATCTTCTATCTTTATTTCAGTATGTTATCTCGTGTATTTCGAGACAAACAGTTATATTTTCTTTCATACGGTTATATTTATCACTCTTAGTAGTTCGTGAGTAAGTGACACCAGTTCTTGGGTAGAGGTTTACGTTGATTTTCCGCATTGTGTTAAGATTCTTTAATTTAAGACTTTCGCTTATTTACATTATTCTGTCGATTTCATGATAATACTTATAATTATTAAAAGAAGTAAAATGGTTAATGCTAAAATTAGTAAAGGGTTGGCTTACCTAGCTCTCATTAGTAGGCGCCATCACGACTCCCGAGGGTGTGAAATCCGGATTGTGACACAACAATCACCTTAAAAATAGATATGTCCAGCTGTCTAAGAGAGAGAAAAAACATGAATAGCGTATTTCATGCCTTATTTCATGTATCAATGGTAGTATATATCATAAATACTTATTTTGTTATAAAATATAAAATGTAGCTATAGAAAATAATACCTTAAAATATTTTTGGTTTATAATAAATTGGGTGTATACCTTCGCTATAGGAGATAAAATTTCCAATAATTAATTAATATTGACCACCTAAAAATGTGTGATATTTCTACATTATGTCCCTTTACAATTTACAAATTTAAAAAAAATGACTTTTTAGGTCTCTTACATATTAAGGAAGATTTCATAGGTAGGGTTATAAAACCAAAAATTATTATAAATAAAATTCTATTTGTGATAAATATTTATATTTAGTGATTCCAGGGATTATTACTTGGTGGCTAAATCATTATTTCCTTATAAATGGAGGTTTCTATTCCATTGTAATTCATCCCAAAATTCAATAAGAATTCTCTCTCTCTCTCTCTGTTTCTCTGCAATATTGTTCTTCTACTTTTATTGTTTCATCACACGTTATCGGCACAAGACTCTAACAAATTGAGTAGAAGCTTTGGGATTGAGTACAATGATTGTCAATTGTTCCATGGTCTTCATTCATGATTAAATTATGGATTTAAGGTATATATATTACCGTATTTTTTTCTTTATTTTATAATTTAATTTTAAATACAAGCAAGAAAAATAAATTTTGATTATAACTCTAATGGATATAGTAAGTGGTAAAATTACTATGCTTTGCCATGATCAAAGTCATGTATGGCGTGAGCACAAGAAATGAAAATCCGTCCCATTGAATTTACTTCATTCTCATTCCCTTAATAGAATGTGATAGCAATAATAAGTCTGAAAGAAGATAAAATTATTACCATGAGGGTATCAATGGATGTGAACGTGACAATAGATGAAATTATAATCGTCATCATTGTGATAATGAGAATAACAAAGATTCTCAAAATAATCCTTCACTTTGTAAAAATAATATTTGTCATCGATTGACATGAAATTTTATAAAGCATATATAGATGATTATGATACATTCATGATGTGAATGTGACGACATCTGATTTATGAATACATATTCATTCTTGAAAGAATATGAATGTGCTAATGGTAGTGAATATACTACACTCACATCTAGAGGGAGGTTTGAGATGATATACTAAAATAATATTGTTATTATGACTTGAATGGTTATTTGTCACGTACCTATTGCACGCAAAAATATTTGGATAATGTGATTATTAAAGAATAACATTAATGCAAGAAATATATTTTGCATATAATTATGACCATAACCATAATGGTATAACTTTCTCTTTAAAAGAGATATTCACCATATGCATGTTAATGAATATGTGACAGTACAAAATTAATTGAGAGCTCTAGAAGAGCCAATTATGCTATTTTGGAGAAATACAAATGCTTACCAATAAGGTATTGTGTTGTAGTAAATCTCAATGAAACTTAATTGAGTTTGTAAAGCATTCGCGAAATCGGTTAGTCATACTGAGATTATAAATAAATGAGAGGTTTAATATCTTCTATTACTATAACTTGTAGTGGGATAATATATATGTGAAAAGCTACCTGTTTTGTTCTCCAGTTTATACTACACAAAACTAAAGAATGTCACAATAAAGTAAAAGTTTATGATATAAAAACTCGTACCATAATAAACTTAGAGTTTATTGATAATTGCACACGTCATAGTGTAAATCTGAAGTTTATCAATATTGATAACTTATTCATTTGGCATAATTACTTTAGCCATATCAATTTAAATATGATGTGCAAAATTAATAGAGAATTCACATGGGTAAATATTAAAGAACTAGAAACTTCTTTACGGATTCTCTTATATTGCTTGTTCTCATTAATTAATATACCAACTAAAATTGGGATTGAATCCCATGAATGCTGGAAATATCAAAGGTGAATATGGGTTCGTTCACCTGCCATGTATAGCACATAATATACATTTATAAGATGGTTACATGTGCGATTATTATTAACCCACAACATGGTGTTTGCGAGGTAACTTTGTCACGCCCCAAACCTGGGCCTGGACGTAACACGACACTCAATACCTGACTACATGTGATTGAGCGAACAAACTGGCTGGTTGAATCAACATAGGGTATCATAACGTACTGAATGCAGAAGATAAACTAACACATGCTAATACACTGAAATTCTGGATGATATAAATCAAAGTGCGGAAATACTGATACAATTCTGAAATATATTTGTGGGCAACATGGCTTAACATGAAAAGCATGTGACTTTGTCTAACTGTTACTCTAGTCTATAAAGCCTCTATTAAAGTACTGAAAACACTAACTATCAAAAAATACTGAAGATTATAGTAATGACAATGCCCCAAAAGAATTGGGGATCACCAAACAGCTGGTGCGATAATCCCAGCGCTCTGAATCATCAACCTGTAAATCATTACTTGCATCGTGAGATGCAAGCCCAGGCAAAAGAGACGTCGGTACATTTGGATTGTACTGGTATGTAAAGCAACTGAAAGAAATAATTATAAATGCTGAAACTGAAACTAAGCTGATAATCGAGAATTGATAACTGATATTGAAATGATAATTATTGAAACAGGAACTGAGACGATAGTTGATAACTGATAACTGATAACTGAAATAATGACTGATAACTGAAATGATAACTAATAACTGATAACTGAAATAATAACTGATAACTGAAATGATAACTATTAACTGATAACTGATAAGTGAAATACTAACTGATAACTGAGCTGAACAAAGGAAGTAAGGATATAAATAATCCCTCTTCTAAATGATGAACAACCTATTTATCTGAATAAGCTACAACGTCGGGCCCAATATATATGTGCACAAGCTACGCCCTCAGGCCCAAGTATACGTATACATAACTACGGCCGCATGTCCAAAATGCATAAATCATAAACTACAACCTCATGCCCAAACATGCATAAGTCATAAACTACGGCCTCAGGCCCAAGTATGCATAGAGCATATAAATTATGACTGTCACACCTTCTTTTGGCGCGCCCGCTACCCCGGGGGTAGAGGCGCGAGGGAGTTTTTCCAATTTAAATGACAATATTCGAAACGGGATTATTCTATTTATTTCAGAGTCGCCACTTGGAATTAATTAAGGTGTCCCAAGTCACCGATTTATTTAGATCCCGAATCGAGGAAATTTTCAACTTTCCAAATGAAGTCTGCGAACCAGAAATTCTAAGTAAGGAATTCTGTTGACCCGAGGGAAGGTGTTAGGCACCCCCGGATCCCGTGGTTCTAGCACGATCGCTTCAATTATTATAAATGGCTAAAAATACCTGATTTATACATGTTTATAAATTATATGCTCCAATTAAACTTTTTAAACCGCTCTATTAATTTGAAACCATATCAAAAGAAAGACTAATTACAACATAGACTCGGACTTTTGACAGATAGGTGAATATATAAAAAAGGGTATCCAGATTATATATTTGAAACTATGCCGATTAAAACCATTGTAAAACTAAACCAAAAAAGGATCAATTTATTTAACAGTGTATCCCTTAAAATTATTTCCAATTAAAGAATCATACCAAATGATATATTATTTCCTAGCTTTTTGATTTATAGCCGGAGATTGAATGACAAGATATAAACTAACGGAAAATTGATCAAAATATGCGAAATAGAAATAATTCACCTTGATCCAATTATTAAAAAAGTAAGATTGTTTAATATCCTTAATCCGATATTAATTAGCGAAAGCAAGACTATGCAATTAAAATCGATCTAACATTGGCATCTAAAACCCGGGCTAACTTATCTTGTCTACTTAAGTATAAATAGATTTCAAGGGAAAATCAAATGAAGAAAAAATGATTCAAAATACCTTGCATTAATAATTAACATCAATCAAATTAATACCTTAAACATGCTTAAATTACTTGACTTTAACAAATTACCAATTTAACATATCAAGAAAATCTCAATCCGTATTGGCTAGTTTTACTTACACGGATCTAAATATATGCTAACAAAAATAGAAACTAGTTAAACATAACGAAAACTAAACGATAGTCTAAAAATAAATCAAGATTACAATACAAGCCTAACGGATTTTATTTCGAATTATTCATAACGAAAGTAAGAACTAAATAGACATACATAACTGTATGCGCTCTTAAACTCTCAATGCTTAACAGCACAATCCTTAATACAACTAACACCCCCCAATTTAATGGATATCTAACAAAATCATTCATATGATGGCTTCGCGGCAATATTTAAAACATTCTTTCATTTCGTTTTCAGTAAAAGAATAGACAACCCATAGATATGTACCTGGAATTTCAAGCAAGAAAAATGGAAGAGAAAATCAGTAGGCAGCTCCAACAGAACAAACAGCAACAGAAACAGTAGCCAGCGAAGATTCAGAAATCCAGGAGTAGTCTTGAACCAACAGAGAACTCAATGAAGAAACTCAGCAATTTCCAAAATATCCAAACATCAACAGACTCGAACCAAATAAAAAAAACTCAAGAATACTTCAAAACTTGAAAACTTGAACGTGGGAATGATATACCCAAACTTCAAAAAAATGATTTCAAACGGGACGAGAAGTGTGTGTTTTCTGTATATGTAATAAAACTCTCTTCACAGATTCTCCAATGTGTGTTTTGTGTATGTATGTTGCCAGTGTATGAATCTGTTTTGAATGTGAGAGTATGCCTCTATGTGAGTGTGTTTTCCAGTCCCATTCTCTCTGTTTTTCTTTCCCTTTTATAGCCAAGAATCAGGCTCTTTTCCAGCCTGTTTTTCCTTCCCATGTGCACCCCTTAACCTCTTTCTGTTTCTGGTTTCTCTTTCCAGCTCTTAGGAGCATTATTGCTAATTAAGAAACTAATTTTCTGACCAAAATGATCCCTGACAGCCCTTTTCCTTATAAAACTTAAAAAGTAAAAGGTTGGATCAAGCATGCCTGATTATCACATGGCCTCCATTTGGTTTGAAAAGTTCAAATTCAAGTTTAATTAAAACTATCAAACCTAGGCAAATTTCCAATCAAGCCAATTCAAATTCACTGCCACACACTGTTCTAACACTAATCCCTTTTCACTCTCTTTCAAAATCAGCTATAACCAACTTGATTATGTTTAAATCAAAATTCTATTAACACATAAACTCATACAGGATCACTGAGATTGAAGCTAACAAACCAAAACAATTTTCAGTCAAACAAATTTAAATTCACTGCCACATTGTTCTAATCAACAGACTTATGCGAAACTACGCGACGACATTCGTTGAATCGATTACGACAGCTATAATCAATAAACACAGTCTAAGAACCTCTCGGCCAAGCATAGCTCAAAAATGCAGAATTAGCTATTCGACGAATTTAAACGAATCTAATTCGTATCTTATAACGCCACATTTGCAACAACGAATCAGAAAGCAAACAGATCGACCAAATAAAAGGTCCCAAAAGAATAGGAAAAACAGAAATTGAAGATATACAAGGAAAACTAACAACAAACGAAAGACTACAAAACAATTAAACTAAAGCGACGAGTATAATTAAACAAAACAGAGAAGAAAAAAGAAATACCTTGAAACAAAAAGGAATGGAGACTCGGCGACTTGGGGCTTTGGTCATTCGAGGTCGAAAGGACCTTAATTGAAATGTTTTCCAAGTGAAAACACATCAATTAAGGTCTATTAGACCTCAATTTGATGAAATCCGGCGAATTAAATTTCCCTTCGGTTTTTAGGGTTCTTGGACTTCTATTTTGGGGTTCTTTGGTTTCCGGTTAGATTTGAATCGAACCAAGTTTGGTATGGACATGGGGGAAGCCCGGGGATGCTATGGTGCCAATTTGGAGTTGATTAGGGTGATTTTAGTCTTGGCTCGAATCTTCAATTGAAGATTCGAGAAGATGGGGACTGATTCGAATGGAGCCGTGCTCGGGGTTGGGATGAGGAGGTTGAGAGGATTCTTTGGTGTAAAAATGGAGGCCTTTGGACGACTGCCGCCGGCGGAAGCGATTTCCGGCCGGCGGCGTGTGGAGGTGGGCGGCTGAAGGCGGCGGCTAAATAGAGAGGTAAGGTAAAAAATGAAAAGGGTGAAGGGTTTGGGGTGTTTGGTATGTTAAAATGGCAGGTTTAATTCTGACCGTTGGATTTAAGAGATCCAACGGTTCAGATCAAAAGGGGTAACTGGGCTGGGAGATGGATCTGGGTATGGGTAAGTGTTTTGGGGATTTTGGACTAGGTCAAACGTTTGGGCTTGGATTTTTGGCCCAAATCCGATTTTCCTTTATTTCCAATCTTTTTCCTTCTCTCCTTTAATTTAACTCCTAATTTATAAAAAAATAAAATCCTAACTACACTAAAATAAAATAAAATCAAATTAACTAATACTAATTATACTAACGATCGTTACATACAATTAAATATCAATTAAACACAAAACACACAATTTGGCATTTAAATGCTAAAAATGTAAAAAGATGAATTATTTTTTGTGATTTTCATTTTGTAAGATAAAATTAATTACTCCTAATTTCAAAGCTAGATAAAAATGTAAACACGACATATTTTTGTATTTTTATTAATTTAAACACATATAATCACGCTCATACGAATACAAACAATTGCCAAAAATAACATGAAAACTCACAAAAATACACACCGTACAAATCTATATTATTTTTTTGAATTTTGGGAGTAATTCTCATGTAAGGCAAAAATCACGTGCTCACAGCTGCCCCTCTTTGCGCGTAAACACGAAGAGTTTTTCGTGCAAAGAATAATGAGCAAATACGAGCGATTTTTGCCCGTTCGAGCACTCCGTGTGAAGCATTTCGAAAAGATCTTGACCGAGCCTTTGCTTCGGGAGGCCTCCTACATATCCTGGTCTAAACAGGAATCAGGTCAATGTAGTTCGGGAAGTTTTGGTAGCTGGGACTACCGTGGACTGACACTTTGCTATTACTGTTGCTATCGTTGCTGCTGTTGCTGCTTACTGCTTACTGACCTCCTTATTACACCAAAAAGAGAAATTAAAGCTGAACTAGCTATGCTATCAAACTATGGGTTACAAGATTCCTATCTATGATTCTCTTGAAAACTTGATCTTGAATCTTAGGTGATTTGCTGTAGACCTCGATCTGAATCTTGATGCTCCACAAGCTGTACGTGCTTGTTTATTTCTGTAACATTGAGTGAAACGCAGTCAGCGGAGCTTGTTACTTCAATCATCTTCTGAGCAATCCGTGCCTTTGTTTACTCCAACGTTTGAAATCTTTTTTTTGGTTCTTTTCTTCTTTTCTTCATTCTGGATTGATGTCCCATTTGTAGGTTATCTCGATCCTTGCGTCCCGAGGTCAAACCTATTTAGACAACAAAACAAACAAACGAACGAAAATTTTCTGCCCCAGTTTTGCTAGGAAAATTTCGTGAGTTAGTTGTGACACAGAAAACGATTAAAAAGACTCTTTGGTATTGGGTAAGAAGATCACAGTTTCACAAATAAACGTTCCACGGCTTTCTGGCCGGGATTTTGAAGAAGCGTTTTACGGTTTTATGGCCGGAATTCAAACAATGTCCAACGATTTTCCCTCGGTTTTTGGCCGGGGTTAAAATAAATGGCCCCGCAGTTTTCTGATAGGGGAGAAGAGTTTCACGACTTTCTGGCCGGGATTCAAACAATGTCTAGCGGTTTTTTGGCCGCAAGACCCTCAGTTTTTTGGCCGGGGTAAAAATAAATGGCTCCGCAGTTTTCTGACTGGGAGATCCTCGATTTTCTGACCGGGGATAAAAGTTTCACGGCTTTCTGGCCGGAATTCAAACAATGTCTAATAGTTTTTTGGCCGCAAGACCCTCGGTTTTTTGGCCGAGGTAAAAATAAATGGCTCCACAGTTTTCTGACTCGGAGATCCTCGGTTTTCTGACCGGGGATAAGAGTTTCACAGCTTGCTAGTCGGAATTCAAACAATGTCTAACGGTTTTTTGGCCGCCAGACCCTCGGTTTTTTGGCCGGGGTAAAAGTAAATGGCTCCGCAGTTTTTTGACTGGGGAGATCCTCGGTTTTCTGACCGGGGATAAAAGTTTCACGGCTTTCTGGCCGGAATTCAAACAATGTCTAACGGTTTTTTGGCCGTCAGACCCTCGGTTTTTTGGCCGGGGTTAAAATAAATGGCTCCGTAGTTTTCTGACTGGGAGATCCTCGGTTTTCTGACCGGGGATAAAAGTTTCACGGCTTTCTGGCCGGAATTCAAACAATGTCTAACGGTTTTTTGGCCGCCGGACCCTCGATTTTTGGCCGGGGTTAAAATAAATGGCTCCGCAGTTTTCTGACTGGGAGATCCTCGGTTTTCTGACCGGGGATAAATGTTCCACGTCTTTCTGGCCGGAATTCAAACAATGTCTAACGGTTTTTGGCCGCCGGACCCTCGGTTTTTTGGCCGGGGTTAACATAAATGGCTCCGCAATTTTCTGACTGGGAGATCCTCGGTTTTCTGACCGGGGATAAATGTTCCACGTCTTTCTGGCCGGAATTCAAACAATGTCTAACGGTTTTTGGCCGCCGGACCCTCGGTTTTTTGGCCGGGGTTAACATAAATGGCTCCGCAATTTTCTGACTGGGAGATCCTTGGTTTTCTGACCAGGGATAAAAGTTTCACGGCTTTCTGGCCGGAATTCAAACAATGTCTAACAGTTTTTTGGCCGTCAGATCCTCGGTTTTTTTGGCCGGGGTAAAAGTAAATGGTTCCGCAGTTTTCTGACTGGGAGATCCTTGGTTTTTTGACCGGGGATAAAAGTTTCACGACTTTCTGGCCGGAAAGACCCTCGGTTTTTCTGACTGGGGTCCAAACAGATATTGGACTGATATGATTTGATTCTCTTTTTTGGAGTTTTCATTTTCTTTTCTTTTATTCTTCCTTTTGGGCCTTCTTTTAGGCTTTCTTTTTAACCATCAACAAATGCATAAGATAAAGCTCTAAAAACAAACTTCCCTTTTTATGTGTTTTCCTTGTTCCAAAGCCATTTCGATGCTTGTGTACTTCACTTCTTCGAGTTGTACCTTCTTCTTGCACAATTAAACAGACCTGCTTTCAACAAAGAACATTTTATCGGTTGAAAAAGTGGTTGACTTTGTGGCCTTGATTATCTTCATTGCTTGATCGTTTCCCCATTTCCATTGAGAAGTTTGCTACCAATTGTCTTTGGGGTGACTTCCTTTCAAACTGACCGGGTTCATTCCCGAAATTCCACGAGGATTTTTCGTGTGGGTTCTATCCTTCTGCCTTATTCCGTCTCTTCAAAGACCTTAGCCTTTGATTTCTATTTCCTTTCTAAACTCCGTTTCGTTGGAAACAATCGATCATTACGATCCAATCGGGGATTGTATCAATACACCACTGAGGCTGTTTTTCTTTTCTTCTTTACCAGGCGGAGTCCTATAAAATCGGTCCTGTCGCCTTCCTTTGTAATAGTTTCAGAACCAAAATTAAACCGAAAGGGATTCAAAGAAAAATGAACAAAGAATGGAAAAGCGTATCGAAGATAGAGGAGTCCCTTTCGGGGAAAAAGAAGGACTTATCTGAGGTATATGCTGACTTTAACCAACATGACATGCTTCTCGGACTAGATGCTTGATCGTCACAAACTCCCATTTTATTATGAACCAGAACGGGTCTATATTTCCGAGCTAAGGAGCCGTGCCGGGATCTCTTGTGGTGAAAACAACCTTTTCGGTTGATAGCGCCCTTTTGCGGGTTTTCGCCAATCGACCTCTCTCATTTCTCTTCTTACCATCGCCAGATAGCACTCTTTGCGAGTTTTTACCAACAGGCTCTCTCATTTTGTATTTCTCTACTTCCATCGTCTTATGGTACCCGAAGGTTTTCACCAATAAGACTCTCTCATTTTATTTTTTTCTTTTCATTCCAGGAACTTTGGACCGCGACAATGATGTATTCACAGCTTCCATCAATCTTGAAGGACTTGTACTCGGTTTGGGTAACAAGAATTGTGGACAAAATTACAACTTTGGAATCATCTTGACGGATTTTAAACCGAATCAACAATATCATCTGCCCCAGTTTCATTTTTTTGGGGAAATATGGATTTTTGGTTTGGTGTGACTGAAGGTTGCCTACGTATCCTTTCGGAATCAAGTCAGAACGTAGTTCGGGAATACTTTGTTTTGTTTTGTTTGGTTTTTGTTTTTGTTTTTTTATTTGAATTCCAAAGAGGGTAGCCAAAGAAAGGTAACCGGCTCAAAGGGTTTACAAAAAAGGTTGGTAGTGTTTGGGTAGCGGGAATAGAAGCATTCAATCATTTCAATTTGTAAGGACATCATCGAAGAAAATTCAGACATAATACCTTTTCACAGCATCTGCATTAACAGCCGTTTCAGGATCTTTTCCTTCCATGTCTCCCAAGTATAACGCTCCTCTCGGCAGTATCTTCCTGATGATGTATGGTCCCTTCCAATTAGGAGCGAATTTTCCTTTCGCTTCCTGGTGATGTGGAAGAATGCGTCTTAAAACCAACTGACCTACTTCGAAATTTCTCGGTCGTACTTTCTTGTTGTAAGTACGAGCCATTCTTTGTTGGTACAGTTGTCCGTGACAGACCGCAACCATTGGCTTTTCATCGATCAAAGTTAATTGCTCCAATCGAGTCTTAACCCACTCGCTATCTTCAATCTCTGCTTCAACAATCGTACGAAGTGAAGGAATTTCTACCTCTGCCGGTACCACGACCTCGGTCCCATTGACTAGCAGGTATGGAGTTGCTCCTACCGATGCGCGTACTGTAGTACGGTATCCCAGTAAGGCGAACGGTAATTGTTCATGCCATTGTCTAGAACTTTGGATTGTCTTTCTCAAAATCTTCTTAATGTTTTTGTTTGCTGCTTCCACGGCACCATTGGCTTTGGGCCGATAAGGAGTGGAGTTCCTATGCGTTATTTTGAATTGCTCGCATATTTCTTCCATCAAACGACTATTCAAATTCGCAGCATTGTCTGTGATGATAGTTGCAGGTA
>JASVEL010010451.1:0-99402 GCA_032618575.1 Nicotiana noctiflora | reverse complement strand
ATCATAGTTTAAGTCCATAGTTGGTTACCTGATGATTTCCCTTGAGTTTCTCTTCAAAATCGCCCAAATCGCCTCCTTAAGCCGAGACCCAAATGTCTGAAATTTTCTAACTTCAGATACAATTAATTCACTGCGATTTTCGCTTCTGCGGACCATTTTCCGCCCCTGCGGAACCGCTTCTGCGACCAATTGGTCGCTTCTGCGAACCCAGGCCTATTTGGCCATTTCCGCTCCTGCGATACACGGACCGCTCCTGCGGGTCCGCTTCTGCGGAAATTCTTCCGCCCCTGCGGTCCTTTCCGCCTCTGCGATCAAGAGTCCGCTCCTGCGGACTCGCCTATGCGGTCAACAAATCCGCTTCCGCGGTTTTCCCCCATTTCTCTCTTTCCCGCTTCTGCGATCTCCCTCTCGCACCAGCGAAGCCGCCCTTGCGGGCCAGGCTCCGCTTCAGCGGTCACCTCCGCTTCTGCGCCTTCTTGTCCGCTCCTGCGGACTCGCTCCTGCGCCCCCATTTCCGCAGGAGCGAAAACAACAGAACAGAATCACAAACCTGCAATTTTCCATATTTTCTCCCGTTTAGCCATCCGAAAACACCCCGAGGCCCCCGGGACCTCATCCAAACACACCAACACATCTTAATACCTTATTCGAACTTGCTCCAATCCTCAAAACACGTCTAATAACATCAAAACCCATAATTCACATCGAATTCAAGCCTAAATTCCTTAAAACATTCCGAATTACACAATCAATCAAAAACCCGACCAAACGACGTCCGAATGACCTGAAATTTTGCAGGCACATCCAAAATCACCTAACGGAGCTACTGCAACTGTCGGAATTCCATTCCGACTCCCGGATCAGAATCTCACCTACCGTTCGGATTTCGCCAAAATTCAACCTTAGCCAATTCAAGCCTATTTCTACACCGGGCCTCCAAATTCAATTCCGATCGCTCCCCTAAGTCACAAATCACCTTCCGGAACTAACCGAATCATCAGAATCCGATTCCGAGCCCTCTAGCTAAATAGTCAACTCCGGGTTGACTTTCCTTATTCAAGTTTCCTTGAAAAAGGCTATATGCCTCATTTTCAATCCAATTCACTCCTAACTCACCCGATAGACTCTAACACTGATATAAAAGCATGAATTATGTAGTTACAACATAGCGGGGTGGTAATTCCCGTGACGACGGGCCGGGTCATCACAGATCGCCAAGTAGATACCTACTTCGTTGAACTTGCCACCGAGCTTAGAAATAGCTGAATTTGCACGCAAGGTGCAAGGTGTAATGTGAGTACGCCATCAATAAGTGATAAAAGTAAATAAAGACTAAGTAGTAAGAAATCATGTAAACCACGTCATAAGACCACAGTTGGTACAACATGTTTCCACACAGGATACAAATCAAATCATCTCGTTCAACTCCTGTTTCAGGAAATAATCCTTGGAAAATGTCTTTTTAATAGTTTCAGTAGAAGTTCAATGTAATTTATAGTGAACGTGACGAAAATCACAATCGGCCCCTCGGCCAAAACATAGTTCGTATATAGCCCCTCGGGCAAATAGAAATTCATAACCATCGCATGCCTTAAAAAATCTGAATAGGAGTAACAAAGCCAAATCAGTGACTAAATTCCGAACACCTCGTAGAAACTTCAGTTTAAATGAAAGTTAAAATATTTATTTAACATTTTCAATAGAGGCTTAGTCCAAAGATGAGTGAAAATAGTAATTTAATCATTTAATCAACATATTCAGTAGAGACTCACTTTAAAGAGGAGTGAAAACAATAAGTTCACCAACATGCCCCTCAGGCAAAACATCACTCATATATGTGTATATATATAGCCCATCGGGCAAGCCAATCAGTCCCTTGTGACTTAACTCTCAGCAATCAACGCTCACACTAAGCACTCACGCTCAAAAGGTACCTTATCACAACCGCTGCAGCGTGCAGCTCGATCCATATATCTTTATTGTTGTGGCATGCAACCTAATTTGTATATATAATCGACCGCGCTTACTGGTGGTGTGCAGATTCAGGAGGGGCTCCTACAGACCAAAAGCTATATCGCAGCGACATGTAGCCTGATCCATATATATATATATATATATATATATATATATATATATGCGGCGTGCAACCCAATCCATAAATATATAATTCTCAAAACCTGGCTCTCGGCCTCTCTCAGTCATTAATCTCACAATCAGACCCTCAGTCTTTCTCAGACATCAACCTCACAAGCCACTCGGACTATCAGTAAAACAGGGTATTCCGCTAAAGAATATCATTTATAGTGTCATAATTGAGTAAATAAGGTTGATATAAGAAATAAGTAAAACACAGAACGACTCAGTATAACTATTAAGTCAAAACGGTGAGGAATAATAGGAAAATCCCCATATGGGTCCAAAATAGTTGGCACGAGCCTAAATATGGCATTTCGCCCAAAACGTAGCAACACTTTTCAAAACACAATGATATCAAATAGTTTTCAATTAAATATGTGACTTATCAGCTGTACGGGATGGACCAAGTCACAATCCCCAACGGTGCACGACTCCACGCTCATCATCTAGCATGTGTGTCACCTCAAAGTAGCATAACGATGTTAAATCCGGGGTTTCCTACCCACAAGATAGTATTTATAATCATTACTTACCTCAATCCGATCCAAACTCCAGCCCGTGATGCCTTTGCCTCTTGAATCGGCCTCCAATTGCTCCAAATCTAGCCAAAATCAGATTCATACCATTATAATATGCTAAGGGAACAAAGCCCACTCGAAAATAACCAATTTACATTAAAAATCCTGAAATTGGCCAAACCCGACCCTCTGGCTCACACCTCGAATTCTGATAAAAATCACATCAATAGAATCCTTATCCTCACACAAGTCTATACATACCAAAATCATCAAAATCTGACATCAAATGCCCAAAAGAATCCTCAAAATTTTCTTCTATTTCCCCCCAATTTCCACTCTAATTTCTCAAATAAAATGATGAAATTAAACCAAATATGAGTGAAGAATACTTACCGAAATAGCTCCACTGAAAATCTCTTCAAATTTCACCTTGTCCCGAGCTCTCTAATGGTTTTTGTGATATTGGACTTAAACCCTCAATTTTAAAAATGTAAACCGACTACCCAGGTATTTCTTCATTACGAATGCAAAATCATGCTCACATTTGTGTAGCACTATTAGCTAATGACCTAAAATCATTCTATGCGAACGCGATGACCCCTCGCGAACGCAATGCCTCATAAACTCAAACCTTCACGAGCGCGACAACACCATCACGAACGCGCTGAAAATAGACCCAGCCCTTCGCAAACGCGGGAACTTCATCATGAACGTGAATGCCAATAATCCTACCACACATCCTAACCATTCGCAAATGCGAGGGTCCACTCGCAAACGCGAAGTACAACTGTCTACAACACTAACAGAAGAATTTTCTGCAACCTTTTCAACTTGAAATGATCCGCTCAACCACCTGAAATTCACCCGAGGCCCTCGGGATCTCAACCAAACATGTCAACATATCCCTAGCCTCATTCACACCTGTTACAACCTTTGGAATGATCAAAACACCAAATTTAACTCAGATTCAAGCCTATGAATTCTAAAAACATCCAAATTCTGCTTTCAATCAAAAAGTATATCAAACCATGTCCGAATGACTCGAAATTTTTCACACACATCATATATAACAAAATAGACCTACTCCAAATCCCGAAGTTCCATTCCGACTCCTATATCATATTTTCACCTATCAACCGAAAAATGCCAAAATTCTAATTTTGCCAATTCAAGCCTAAATCTACTCCGGACATCCAAAACCTATTACAATCACGTTCCTAAATGCCAAATCACCTAATGGAGCTAACTAAATCATAAAAAGCCAAATCTGAGATCGAATACTAAAAAGTTAAGACTGAGTCAAACCTTTTAAATTTAATGCTTCAAGTTGAGAATCATCCTTATGTATCTATTTTGATTAACCTAAAAACAAAAACCAATGATTTACATAAGTCATAATACATTATATAAGGCTATTAGTGCCTATGAATTGGCGGGCAAAGTGCAAAAGCTCAAAATAACCGATCGGGTCATTACAACAATGTTTGTCCAGCGTTCGCGAAGCCCATTTTGGGCAGTCTTCTTTTTTTCTTCGCGATCATGAGAAATGTTTCGCGATCGCAAATGTATTAATCACTGGGAAGAATATAAAAGTACTCATTTTTGAGGGTTAGCCATTTTTATCATTTTTGGAGTTGTAGACCTCGGATTTGAGCGAATTTTCGTGAGTTTTTCAAGTAAATCAATGGGGTAAGTGTTCTTCACCCGAAATTTATTATATTCCACGATTCTATCATTATTTTTATCTCATAATTAGTATTTTGTATTGAAGAAAATGAATTTTTTTGAAGAAATCATTCAAAATGTAAAATAATGATTTGTGGGACGAATTTGTATCTAAAATTAATAATTTTGCTATGATTGAACTTGTATCAGAATGGATATTCAGATATTGTAAATTTATCGGGTTTCGAGGTACAGGTCCGATGGTTCATTTTTGGGTTGACTTTATAGTTTTTTTTAAGATTGGGGCTTTATTATCCGTAATTGTTCCGTATGAGTTTTATTTATGATTTGTAGTTGTTTTGGATAGATTTGAGCTGTCCGGAGGTTGTTTCACTTGAGAAGTTCATTTTAGAGTAACAATCTATCTTCGTTAAGGTAACTATTGTGCCTAACTTTGTGTGGGGAAACTACCGCTTAGGATTTGAGTCTTTGTGCTTATTATGTCATGTGAAACCCGTGTACGTGAGGCGACAAGTACGTTCGCGGGTTTATTTGTTAAAATTTGACCATTTTAGGGCTCTTAGGTTCTTGTGTTCATTAGATATGAAGTTAATTTGTTATGTTAAATCTCCCATTTACTAAATTGACCCTTACGTGTCTTAATTGCAATTAATTGCTCAATGTTTTACCCTTATTACTGATTAAAATCTTATGCGCCTTAGCTAAAGTTGTTTTTTCTTTTATGGCTATGCTATCCTTTCCGTAATTACTTATCCTTGATTGAAGTTATTATTATCTTTCCCATAATCCAATTATCATTAATTGAGTTTGTTGAATCTCTTTGTAATTTTCCAACCCTAATCGCAGTTTTGTTATCCCTTATCATTGTTGATTTACCCTTAATTGGAGTCATTGATTCGTGTTATCCCTTTTATCGTTGAATTGTATTTATGTGGAATCATTGCAACATTGTATCTCTTTCTAATTGAGCAATTTTGGTGATGTACCATTACTTCCTGTTGTATCTTTCCTTATGAGCTCATTCTTCCGTCTCGTTATGTTATGGAGTTCCTAAGTTGATATACTTTCCATATTCTTGTGTTATTATCGTTGTTGTTGCTGTATTCAGTGTTGTTTTTGCACGAGGTCCCAATCATATAGTTGTTATTATGGCATGAGATATCTATCGTGCGGTTGTTATAGTGGCACGAGGTTTTTTGTGTGGTTGTTATTATGGCACGAGATTCCTACCGTGAGGGTTATTATTGTGGCATGCGGTTGGTATCGTGTGGTTGTTATTGTGGCACGAGGTTTCTGCCATGCAGATTGTTATTATGGCATGAAGTTTCTGTCATGCGGATTGTTATTATGGCACGAAGTTTCTGTCGTGCGGATTGTTATTATGGCACGAGGTTTTTGTTATGTGGATGGTTATTGTGGCGCGAGGTTTTTGCCGTGCGAATTGTTATGTGGCACGAGATTTCTATCGTGCAAATTGTTATTGTGGCACGAGGTTTCTGCCGTGCGGATGTTATTGTGGCATGCAGTCGTTATTTTTGTCTGTGGTTTTTGTCGTGCAATTGTTATTGTTTGCACGAGGTTTCTACCGTGCCGTTGTGATTTATTTTACGGTCTGAGACTACGAGGCGGTACCCCGGAAGGGCTCTATTGTCATTTCCTTCTTTTTCTTTTCTGTGAACTTGTCTTTGATTGTTGTTTTCCTTAGCATACCGCTAATTAATTTCCTCTATGTTTCTTTATTTACTCATTCTGATGTATCTAATCTTGTCGTGCTTGTTGTAATGTTGATTTGATTCCTGTCTTATTTACATTATATATTGGTGACAATCAATTCTTATGTGCCATTCATTATCTTTACTCTGGTTTGTTGACTTGGATTGTGATAGAACACTTGCACAAGCATACACGTAGATTAGTCATCCATATCAGTTTAAGAAATATGAATTATGATGTTATTGACCATTACATGTATTCGTGTCTACATGCCTTCTATGTGATAGTTATTTTCTCTTGGTATGTGAGTCGTTCATACGATTATAAATTATGATGTGGGCACAAGATGCCAAGTGATTAGGGTTCAATAATTAAGACCTACGAGCTATGATTATGAGGTTTAGTACCTCGTGGAAATGCTTGAACATATCTGGTGTGAGAGTGGTTGTTCTTATGGAGTTTTTGCTGGTTTTCCCTTTATTCTATTTTTCCTCGGACTTAGGCTATGTTCAGATTACTCTACATCATTAACCCCGATTGCTTCTTGTTAAATATTATTGTTATTAGGGTACCATTGCAAGTATTTTTGAGCATTTGCTATAGCGGTGAGACATTATACCTGTAAAAGACGAACTATACTAGCCACAACATGTAAATTAAAACAAGACCAAATGGGGTAACCGCCCCACACTTATGTTAATTTCATGATCACAAGTAAAATGTATATCGGGAACTCAGACCACACTATTAGAAGCATGCCACAAGCAATCAACAACCTATCCAACCACCAACACAACATTCCAATAATAGAACCATAGACTACACTAGTGTAAAAGAAAATTAAGAAGCTAAACTTGTAATCACGAAAAGAAAAATAAGAATTTAGTCTAATTCACTACTAAAGAATTAGGATATAATACAACATTACACAAGCACAATAGCATGAACCGGACACCTCATTTGGCAGCTAGCAACATATGAACATGGGGTAGTTAATCAATTAGAACTTGGGGCGAACGAGTTAAAGTTTCATAGTATAATAACATGGCATCCTACCCCGCACTTATCATCAAGCATCACATCCCACAAAGCACTTTCCTTCTCAATTTGCAACACTACATAATTTTATTTCACTAATACATTTCAACAAACACATTGTGGGCATATCTTGCACCTTCTGATTTCAATTCAAAGTGGGTTAGAATCACCACACACCAAAAAAAATACACCTTATATAAGTAAGAACTTTGAATAACACAGAAAAATATGAGTTTATTGCCTTGATATGTGTGTTACAATGTTTCCCTATGAGTAGTAAGCTTTCCCTTTATATAGTAGGAGTTTTACCCTAGGTATAATTCCAAAAAGGTAAAAATCTTCCATTTTAATGATCATTGATTTTTCGTCGATATGACCCGAGATTTACGTTGTGATATCTGATTAGGTACGGATATCGCGAACCTTTGTTAGTCTGGCGCAACTGCTTGGTAATTCTCTCCAAAGTCTCAGTCCTCAAATTAGACCTCAGGGATATGTCCTTGATATCCCCGAGGGTAGGTGTTTACCCGAGACCTGATATGAGGGGTTCTTCGTTCTGACTCCGATACATTACGATCCTCTCCCCACTCCGCTTGGCTCACCGGGCATTCGAGTCATGCAACGGTTTTACTTTTGTCGTATACATTGATTTGTACTGAAATTAGAAGCTCAAAGAACAAATGTAAATAATAATGTGTTATAAAAATTTGTACCAAATTGCCACTATTATCCTTAGCCCGACCAAACTGTTTACCCAAAAAAAAATGGATAGCAATTGAATTTATATGTGATTTTAAAGATATATTGATCAATTCAATAGAAAGGATGAATATCGTTAAATAATAATAAATAGTGTTAGATTAAACAGATAAAGGACGTAATAAATTGTCAAAGCAATTAAGGGGAGTGGCCCTGGACACAGTAACAACTTAGCTGAATGCATGCCTTCGATCTTGGGCTGACATTAATGAAGAGCTGATGAACATAAGTAACAACTTTGAATATTTATGTAACACAATGTTGCCCCGTGAGTAGTAAGCTTTTCCTTTTATATAGTAGGGGAATTTTACTCTAAGTATAATTTTAAAATAAAGGTAAAAATCTTCCGTTCCGATGATCACTGATTTTGTGCCGATACGAGCAGAGATTCACGCTGTGATATATGATTATGTATGAATATCACGACCCTTTATTAGTCGTGTGCACCTGCTTGGTAATGTTCTTCGAAGGCACAATTCTCAAATCGGACCTTAAGGATATGGCCCCAATACCCCCGAGGGCAAGTGTTTGGCTGAGCCCTTATACGAGAGGTTCTTTGTTATGACTGTAATGCATTACGGTCCTATCCCTTCTCCTCTTAGCTCACCAGGCAGTCAAGTCATGCAGCGGGTTCGATTTTACCGTATACAATTTTTTTGAGAGAGCGAGGTGGATGAATTGAAGACTCACATTCATTATAGGAGGGTGTGGAGATCTAGAATTAGGGTAGTATATTAGTAGGTAGTCAAGCATGTCTCTTTTTCATGCTAGTAGACTACTATATTTATTTCTTTCGCTTTTGTTTTCTTATCATCTTATCTTGATGTTGCTACTGTTTGTTGTTACTGCTTGTTTTTCATCATTTCTTGAGTCAAATGTTTATCTAAAATAAGCTTTATATATGTTAGAACTCTGTATTCAAAAAACTAGAAAACTAGAATCGTTAGTTAAAAAAATGAAAGCAGAAAACATTTCGAGCCTACAAGTTTCTTGAGTTTCCTTAAGGAATTTAATATCCTCACAATTCCCAAGGTTGCAGATTAGTTCCTCCCAGTATAAAAAAAATAACTATTATGTGATAGCAGTACTTCAAATCACAGAATATTGGCAAACACAAATGGTGGAGCAAATCACACAAAATGCTTACATTTTGGTTTTTGAAAACAATGCAGAATGCAAAAGTTTGAGGGGAGTGATTTCAAATTTTTCGGTGGTGGAAAATGAGGATAAGTCTCTCTATTTATAGCCAACAAACAGGTGAACATATGCCTAATCAATGATAAGGTGTCTCTTGAGCTATTGAATGCAACATTTCAGCTTGTTGGTCGCAAAATAATTCTGCAATCTTCAAATGTGCAAAAATGATTCCACAATCTTCCAACGTGAAAAATATTTAGAAAATAAAATCTTAAATAATGAAAAGGGAAATAAATTTGGTCCAAAAAATTATAAACCAATCATATCAATTGACGAAATCCGAAGTCGAAGCCGAATCTGAGCCGAGCGAGGCACGACGACGACAACGATGGTGCGAGGCACCACTTCTTCTTAACTCTTTAAGAATTAGAAGACGAGCTTCTATATATATACACAAAGATTTTCTTTCCTTCTTCTAACGAGGGAAAAGGTGCATTAGTAAAGTGAACTAATTCAAAATTTCACTTCCCTCCATTTCTTTTCGTACCATTTTTCATTCATACCTCTTTTTTCTACCAATAACAAAACCTAGCAATCCCCCATATGAATGGGGAATGGCTATCTGAAATAAATATGCACAAAAAACTATTTGTGATTCGCAAGTAAGTATTAGTCGCATCTCTATAAGTAGGTTTCCCTTTGAACTTTCCGTAGTGAACATACGTCAGATATACTCGATAAATCTGTAGATTTGATGTCGTTGAACTGTTGAACTTTGGTGTATACCTAGACAGCCATATGTCACGCAATCAACCCATAACCGTCTTTGGTTCTTATTGTTGTATTCGTTTCAGCCAAGAGCAACATCGGATTTCATAAGTGCATAGAGAATTGGACTTATGATATTCTCTTTGAAGCAGCTTGCACTTCACACTTATATAGGTGATTCCTAAACGTATTGTCCTATAGATACACTATTTGATATACCCCGAACATATTTAAAAACTATTAAAAAGTCTTAATGCTTTATCCTTGGTACTGAACATTGTCTGCAACATGAGAATGGACCAAAATTTTATTTGACAATAGTGAACTGTCACTAATGACTTTGATTGATCTCTTTGAACCTAGATCTTGGGATCTCCAATCTTATAGGTAGAGTTATCATCATAGTGACTTCTCCTCGGCCATAGTCTTATTCCCTTTGATGACTTCTCAACCGCCTCTCTAGGTAGTCCTTTTGTAAGTGGATCGGATACATTATCTTTTGACTTTACATAGTCAATTGTGATAATTCTACTAGATAGTAGTTATCTAACGGTATTACGCCTTCATTGAGTTTGACGAGATTTCCCGTTATACATAACACTCTCAACCCTTCCTATTGCTGCTTGGCTATCGCAATGTATGCATAGGGGTGCCAAAGGTTTGTTCCAAAATGGAATATCTTCTACGAATTTCCAGAGCTATTCAGCTTCTTCACCAGCCTTGTCTAAAGCATTAAACTCAAACTCCATTGTAGAGCAAGTGATGCATGTTTGTTTAGAAGACTTCCAAGACAGTGCTCCTCCACCAATGGTAAAAACGTATCCACTTGGGGATTTTTTTTTTCCGTTGATCCAGTGATCCAATTTGAACCAATATATCCCTCAATAACTATGGGATAATTATTGTAATGAAATGCATAGTCTTGAGTATATTTCAAATATCCCCAAACTCGTTTCAGTGTTATCCAATGAGCATGGTTGGGATTACTTGTGTATCGACTGAGCTTGATTATTGCACAAGCTATATCAGGTCGTGACAATTCATATTGTACATCAAACGTCTCAACACTCGATCATATTTAAATTGAGATTTGCTTTGACCTTTATTCTTTACAAGAGTATAGTTTAAATCTAGTGGGGGAATTTGATCACAAGGTATAGGCTCGAAGGAACTGCTAGCATGGCATGTATCCATGGGCATCCTATAATGATGTTATATGCTGTCTCTTGGTTTATCACATGGAAAGTTGTTTCTAGCGTGACTCCTCCCGTGATGACGGGTAATGTTACCTCTCCGGACGTCCGTTCCACTGCATTGTTAAAACCGGTTAGTGTTATGCAGCGCGTTATTACCCTATCCTCGAGTCCTATTTGTGCGAGGATCATTGGGTGGATAATATAGGTGCAACTTCTGTCATCGATCATGACTCTTTTGACATCCGTGTCAATAATCCATAAAATAATAACTAAAGCATCATAGTAGGGGAAAGACAAACCGTCGGCATCAGACTTGTCAAAGGTGATACTACCTTCAAAGTCGTCATACCATTCGTGGGAGATGGTCCGCTTCAGCCTATGAGTGTTGGCGAATTTGACGTGGTTGACTGTTGAATCGTTGCTGCTGCCAACGATCATGTTTATTATCCGCGTTGGGGAAGGTGGCTTTGGTGGCCCGTGGGGCTGCTCCCCCGCGCGTGCGAAGTTGATTTTCCCTTTGTCGCTGAGTAGTTCTTTAAAATTCTGTGCGAGTTTCATCAGGAACGGGGGCACAAGACCGAAGACTGCATAGGCCTATGGTAAGAGGTCGTCAGGATTCTTAACCAAGGATACCTGATTTTCTCGTGGAAGGATCCGACTTTATTTTCTGAGGCCATTGCACCTTGCTGCCAAGCTTCTCTAGTGCGTACACTATTTCTGAAGGAGACACGCAAAATTTATGTAGTGATAATAAGGTGGCGTACCTCTTTCATTTCGGAGTGGGGCGATGTGTCGTTGTAATGCGTCTATATGCCTAGGTGGCAGATGGGAGGATATCGTGTATGGCTGATGTATTTCTCTGTTGGAGCGCGGGGGATTTTCCCGACATCCCTCGTGGCGTCGATCTTTCTTTGTTTCCGAGTGTAACATTGTCAGCCGTTGGGTTGGCCCGTTGAGATCATCATTGTCCGCCCATACTTCAATGCAGTAAGCATTATGGATTTCTTCCCAGGTCATAGGGGGATACTTCATGAGGCGATTTAGCAACTACTTAGTTGCTCTGGAACCATCCCTGCTTTGTCCGTTCAGGAATGCGGCGACTGCCATTCCTTCCGATACGTTTGGCAGGCTCATTCTTACCCTGTTGAATCTGGCGATGAAGTCCCTAAGCCCTTCACCTATGGTTTGTCTAACGGCGAAGATGTCGACCCTTACCTCTACCTTCTTTGCAGCAGTGACGAACTTATCCGCCATTTCTTCAAGCGTTTGTATTACCTTGGCAGGCAGCTGGGAGTATTATGTCAGGGCTCCTCCGGTTAACGTTCATCAAACTTTTTCAGTAGCACTGATGGTACATGTTCTCTTGATAGGTCGTTGCCTTTCATGGTGGTGATGTAATGGATCAGATGATCCTCGGGATCAGTGGTCCCATAATGTACCCTCAAGTAGAGGGGGCATCCTGAAGGTTTTTGGGATAAGGTAAGGGGCGACTTCTTCAGAATGTGTCTACTCTACGAACGTCCCCATGTTGTGTTTTGGTAGCAACTTAGGGGCTCCGAGAATTTTGTTGACCCCCTACTGGTCCTCCTTCATCTGGTTGTGGAGAGCCTTGTTTTCGCTTTTCATTTCCTCCATCTTCCTTAGAATGGCGGTTAGCGTGCCATCATGGGTGTGTGACTCAATGGGTTGGTTGTTTACTCGTGTATCCTCTTGTTCACCCATGGTAGTGCTGATACTTATTGTTGGTACTGCCTTTATGTTACTTTGTAGTGGTTTTTCGACCAAGCCACTCAAGGTGCTTGTTAGCCATTCTTCCAGCAGTTTTCTGACCCCCGAGGGCGCCTCCTTGACAGCGGATGTGGAAGCTCCTTTGTCATGCAAGATAGTCAGATCTTTAGAGGGGGAAGGTGAGATCTCTACTTCTGGTGAGATGCCGGGGGTTCTGTTGATGATAACGTCGTTGTTGACCTCATTGATAGGACCAAGAAGGTTGGTTGTAATACCCATTATTGCTTTGGATCTGGCATCATTTTTGGCAATTTTTGACTTTCGTGTGATGTAGAGGGAGATGGTTGGCTGATCTCTATGTGGATACTATGATTTTGATTCTCGAAATCCCTACAGACGGCGTCAAATTGTTTGGCTCAAAAGTTAGTTATTACTTTATAAGCTTAAAATAATCAAAAGATAGGAAAGGGGTAAATCGTAACCAAATATAATGAACCTAGATATGAGATCAACGTAGTTACAATATAAAGATATTTGCAAAAATGAAGAACTCTAAGAGTTGTTGTTTGTCGCAATTAAGAATGATAGAGAGAGAATGAGAGAGTTGTATTATTAGATTATAACACTTGGTCTGTTAAAATAGGGAAGCCCTCCTTTATATAGAAAGGGGGACTCCTTATTAAAATATTAATAATAAAGGCGTGATCGACGTCCTCTTAATGGGGACACCCAAGTGTAAGTGTGTCACGACCCAAACCTCGGTCGTGATGGCACCTAACACATTGCTAGGCAAGCCCGACCATAATTTCCAAATAACCAACCCATTTATTAATTAATACTGATTCATTGAAGTTAATAGTTTAATTCATAAAAGAAACAACAAGTGCGGAAAGGAAATACATGAAATACAGCCCGACAATCTCGGTGTCACAAGTCTGAGCCTCTAAGAGATGGAAAATACCCTATACAATCCAAGTCTAGGAAGAATAGTAAAAGACATAATGATAGGGAAAGGAGAGAACGGGTCCTGTGGACGCCGGCGGCTACCTCGAAGTCTCCTCGAAATAACAGAAATGTAGCAGCTGCGGTAGCTCAACTGCCTTCCTGAACACCTGTATCTGCACATAAAGTGCAAGGGAGTGGGGTGAGTATCATTCAAATTAGTGAGTAATAATAATAAATAACAACTGAAAATAAGAACACCTGTACTATCACTAAACAGTTCTAAGAATAACCTTACAGGTAAGTCATCTCTACAGTGATAAGTCCAATTCCGGTCCACAACTGTCTCACAATGATCCCACACTGACCAAGATAAACACATATCAACAACAATGAAAGGGATATGAATGGGTAATATACCTCATAGGCATGCAGTCTGATCCACATATATATCACTGTGGCGTACAGTCCGATCCAATATATATAGCGTTGCGGCATGCAGCCCGATCCAATATATATAGCGCTGCGCATGCAGCCCGATCCAATATATATAGCGCTACAAAGTGCAACCCGATCCAATATATATAGCATTGCGGCGTGCAGCCCGATCCAATATATATAGCGCTGCGGTGTGCAGCACGATCCAATATATAGATATAATGCTGCGGCGTGCAGCCCGATCCAATATATATAGTGCACTAACTGGGGGTGTGTGCAGACTCCGGAGGGGCTCCTTCAGCCCAAGCGCTATGATACTGCGGCGTGTAGTCCGATCCACATATATATTACTGCGGTGTGGTCCGATCCATATATATAGTACTGCGGCGTGCGACCCGATCCATATATATAGTACTGCGGCGTGCAGTCCGATCCAATACATGTATATGTATATACTGTTGCGGCGTGCAACCCAATCCGGTATATATATCAATACCTCATTGTGGGTCCTTGACCCCTCTCAGTAAATATAGACTTGGCCTCTCAGACCCACTCAGCTAGAATAGGGTATTCAACCCTAGGCAGTCTTACTCAGAGTACACATCAAGTACTAGTTCCTGATATGCTATATAGCTATGAATACGGCAGAGTGTGTGTGTCCAACATGGTATATGTGTCACTTAGCTCTACAGGCTTCCCTAATACTCTACAGATCGGCACAATGCCCCAAACACGGCTACTAGCCCAAATAAACAGATATAAGCCCAATCTCAGTCATTAAACACAGTAAACTATCAGTCGGGAAGGACCAAGTCCAAATCTCTAGTCACAATACCACCACGCTTGTCACATGACGCGTGTTTCATCTTAGCATAGCTATGTATGGTGAAAGTATGGGGTTTCAAACCTTTAAAACATTATTTACTACCACCACTCACCTCGAATCGGCAAAAGTCCTAGCTCGCCTTGCGCTTGCCTTGCAAATAAACCTCCTCCGATGCCAAATCTGATCAAAATCAACAAGAATATATCAAAATAGACTAAATGGACATAACCCAATCGAAATAACTCCAAATACACCAAAACCCACGAAATTGGCAAAATTCGACTCTCGGTACGCTTCTCAAAAAATTACAAAAGTTATATTTTCAGAATTCTCATCTCAACACGAATCCATGCACATAAAGTTTATCGAAATCGGACTCCGTTTGCCCATTAAAATCGATGAATTTAAATAACCTAGACTTAGAGCAAAAAACTCCATTAATACACCTCCATATCTCCATTTTCAAGTGTTAAATTCATAATTTATCAATGTAAAATCATAAATTTAGTCCATAGTTGTTTACCTGAAGAATCCTCTCGATTTTCTCCTCAAAATTGCCCAAGTCGTCTCTTTCAACCAAGCCCTAAATGTGTTATAACTTCTGAAATTGCGACCCTTCTGTTTCTTTAACACAGACACGATTTTCGCTTCTGCGGTCTTGGACTCACACCTGCGAGTCCGCTTCTGATACATTTTTGTCGCTTCTGCGACGTCTCACTTAAGTGCCCCTATCGCTTCTGCGGCCCAGGTATTGCACCTGCAAAACCGCTTAAGCGAATAATGTTTTGCTTCTGCGATACAACCCCAGTCGACCAACTTGGCTTCTGCGGCCAAGGGCTCGCTTCTGCGAGCCCGCTTCTGCGGAATTGCCTGCCTTGGTCCAAACGCGCTTCTGCGAGACAAACTTCGCCCCTGCGTATCCGCTTCTGCTGTTCCCTATCTGCAGAAGCGGAATCAATGCTACAATTTATGACAGCAGTCCAAAAATGCCAAACTTCTTCCGTAAACCCTCTGAAAACATCTCGAGGCCCCCTCGGACCTCAACCAAAAATACCAATCCACTCTAAATCATCACACGAACTTGTTCCAAACATAAAAACACACCCTCAAACACACGAATCATCAAATTAATGCCGGTTCAAGCCTAAGATTCAACCAAAACTTCTGGAACCTACATTCTATCAAAGTCCCGACCAAACGATGTTCGAATAACCTGAAAATTTGCATACATATCAAAAATCATTAACGAAGCTACTGCAACTGTCGGAATTACATTCCGACTCCTGGATCAATATCTCACCTATCGATCGGATTCCACTAAAATTCCAACTTAGCCAATTCAAGCCTATTTCTACACCGAACCTCCAAATTCAATTCCGATCACTCTCCTAAGCCAAAAATGACCTCCCAAAGCTAATCGAATCATCAAAATTTGACTCCGAGCTCTCTAACTCACAAGTCAACATCCGGTTGACCTTTCCTAATCATTCCTTATTCTAAGAGTCTATTTGTCTCATTTCCAACCAAACTCGATCTGAATTGACTCAAACTCACCAAACACACATATTAAAACATGAACAAGCATATAACGGTGAAAACGGGGTAGTAAATCACATCATGACGGGTCGGGTCATCATATTCTCCCCAACTTAAGCAAACGCTCGTCCTCGAGCGGGTCAAAAAACATACCTGGAGACTCAAACAAGTGAGGATATCTGCTCCGCATCTCCTGCTCGATATCCAAAGTAGCCTCCTCCACGGGTCGGCCTCTCCACTGTACCTTAAATAAAGAAATGTCCTTGGACCTCAACTTCCGAACATGTCTACCCAGAATAGCCACCGGCTCCACATCATAAGATCAATCTCCATCAAGCTGAATCGTACTGAAGTCCAACAGATGGATGGATCCCCGGAATACTTTCGGAGCATAGACACATGGAATACCGGATGAACACTAGACAAGCTGGGTGGCAAAGCCAACTCATATGCCACCTCTCCAATCCTCTTGAGTATCACAAAAAGACCAATGAACCTGGGACTCAGTTTCCCCTTCTTCCCAAACCGCATAACACTCTTCATGGGTGAAACCCTCAATAATACTCTATCACCAACCATAAAAGACATATCTCGAACTCTACGGTCCGCACAACTCTTCCAGCGTGACTGTGCTGTGCAATGCCTCTTCTGAATCAACTTCACTCTATCCAAAGCATCCTAAACTAACTCAGTCCCTATCAATCTAGCCTCACCAGGCTCAAACCATCCTACGGGAGATCTACACCGTCTACCATACAATGCCTCATACGGGGCCATCTGAATACTCGAATGATAACTGTTATTGTAGACAAACTCTGCAAGTGGCAAAAACTCATCCCATGAACCTCCAAAATCACTCACACATGCACGCAACATATCTTCTAAGATCTGTATAGTGCACTCAGACTGTCCGTCTGTCTGAGGATGAAATATTGTGCTCAACTCAACCTGCGTACACAGCTCCCGCTGGAATGCCCTCCAGAATTGAGAAGTGAACTAAGTACCTCTGTCTGATATGATAGACACTGGGACCCCATGCAATCTGACAATCTCCCAAATAAAGATCACCGCTAACCACTCCGATGAGTAAGTAGTACATACTGGAATGAAGTGTGCGGATTTGGTCAGCCGATCAACAATTACCCACACTGAATCAAACTTCCTCGAAGTTCGAGGGAGCCCAGTCACAAAATCCATGGTAAGCCGCTCCCATTTCCACTTAGGAATAACCATACGCTGAAGAACACCGCCCGGTCTATGATGCTCATACTTGACCTGCTGGCAGTTGAGACATCTGGCCACATGACTAACAATAACCATCTTCATTTTCCTCCACCAGTAATGCTGTCTCAAGTCCTGGTATATCTTCGTGGCATCCGGATGAATGGAGTACCGCGAGCTGTGAGCCTCCTCTAATATCAACTCCCGAAGACCATCTACATTGGGCACACAGGTACGACTCTGCATCCTCATAACACCATCACTATCAATGATCACATCTCTGGCATCATCGTGTAGAACTCTATCCTTAAGGATAAGCAAATGGGGATCATCATACTAACGCTCTCTGATACGATCATATAAAGAAGAGCGAGAAACAAAACAAGCCAACACTCGACTCGGCTCAGAAACATCCAGTCTCACTAGCCGGTTGGCCAAAGCCTGAACATCATGTGCAAAGGGCCTCTCCCCAATTGGAATATAAGCTAAGCTGCCCATACTGACCGTCTTTCGGCTCAAAGCATCGGCCACAACATTGGCCTTCCCGGATGATATAATATAGTGATGTCATAATCCTTAAACAACTCTAGCCACCTCCGCTGTCTCAAATTAAGGTCCTTCTATTTGAACAGATGCTGAAGGCTGCGATGATCGGTATACACCTCACAAGAAACACCATATAGGTAATGTCTCCAAATCTTCAGAGTGTGAACTACGGCTGCTAGCTCCAAATCATGTACAGGGTAATTCTTCTCATGGGGCTTCAACTGGCAAGAAGCATAAACAATGACCCTACCCTCCTACATCAACACATAACCAATGCCAACTCTAGAGGCATCACAATACATAGTATAAGAATATGAAGCTAACGGTAATATCAAGACTGGTGTCGTGGTCAATGCCGTCTTGAGCTTCTGAAAGCTCTCCTCACACTCCTCGGACCACATAAAAGGAGCACCCTTCTGAGTCAATCTAGTCAAGGGTGAAGCAATAGAAGAGAATCACTGAACAAATTAGCGATAATACCCTGCCAAACCCAGGAGACTACAAATCTCAGTAGTTGAGGTCGGTCTAGGCCAACTCTGCACCATCTCTATCTTCTTTGGATCCATCTGAATACCATCAGTGGACACCACGTGCCCCAAGAATGCCATGGACTCGAGCCAGAACTCACACTTGGAGAACTTGGCATACAATTTCTCCTCCCGCAACCTCTGTAATACAACTTTATGTTGCTGGGCATGCTCCTCCTGGTTACGCGAGTACACCAGGATATCATCTATGAACACGATCACGAAGGAGTCCAAATATGGTAGGAATACACTATTCATCAGATGCATGAACGCAGCTGGGGCATTGGTCAGCCCAAAAGACATCACCATAAACTCATAGTGCCCATACCTCGTTCTGAAGGCTGTTTTCATAATATCAGAGTCTCTAATCTTCAGCTGGTGATAGCCTGAACGAAGACCAATCTTCGAGAATACCCTAGCTCCTTGGAGCTGATCATACAAATCGTCAATGCGAGGTAGAGGATACTTGTTCTTCACTGTTACTTTGTTCAGCTTCCTATAGTCAATACACATCCTCATTGAGCCATCTTTCTTCTTAACAAACAAGACCGGTGCACCCCATGGTGACACACTCGGCCGAATGAACCTTATCTAGGAGCTCCTGGAATTGCTCCTTCAGTTCTTTCAGCTCAGCTGGTGCCATACGATAAGGAGGTATAGAAATAGGCTGAGTGCCTGGCACCAAATCAATCCCAAAATCAATGTCCCTGTCCGGCGGCATGCCCGACAGGTCTGAGGGGAATACATCAGGAAAGTCCCGCACAATGGGAACAGAATCAATACTAGGAGTCTCAGCTCCGACATCCCGCACAAATGCCAAATAGGAAAGACACCCCTTCCCAACCATCTGTTGGGCTTTGAGGAAAGATATTACCCTGCTGGGTACATAGTCAGTCATGCCTCACCACTCGATCCTCTGAATGCCCGGCATATCCAAAGTGACTATCTTGGCATGACAATCCAGAATAGCGTGACACGGAGATAGCCAATCCATGCCCAAGATAACATCAAAATCAATTATGCCCAAAAGCAACAAGTCTACTCGGGTCTCCAGACCCCCAATAGTGACAAGACAAGACCAGTACACATGGTCCACAACAATGGTATCACCCACTGGGGTAGATACATGCACGGGCAACGTAAGACACCCTCGGGTTGTGCCCAAATGAGGAGCAAAATATGTAGATACATAAGAATAAGTGGAACCGGGATCGAACAAAACTTAGGCATCTCTATGGCAGACTGAAATAATACCTGTAATGACAGCATTAAAAGCAACTACGTCAGATCGGCCCTGAAGAGCATAACATCTAGCCTGACCGCCCGATCGACCTCCCCCTCGACGGCGACCCCTAGCCGCCTGACCCTCACCCCTAGCTAGCGGGGCGGGTGCTAGAAGTAGATGGACCAGAAGATGAGGGCTTCCCCCTCTGCTGATATGGACCAGAAACAAAATAGGGACACTATCTGCAGATGTACCCAAACTCTTCGCACTCGAAGAAACTCATAGGTGCTGGGGGCTGGGACTGATGAGAAACCCTCGCATCGGAGTGTCCAACAGATGAACTATGTCGGGAAGAACCCTAGATAGATGGGGCCTGTGATGAACTCTGTGCTGGCATAGCACTGAGAGATGGCTGGCCCTGGTGCGAATCCTAATAACCTCGCCCGGAAGATGACCCACGATGATCTGAGCGGGCCGGCTGTGAAGATCTAAAAGAGCGACCTCGGCTCTGCTGACCCTGGCCTCTTGTCTGAGTGCCACTAGAACTAGCTGATCCTCGAGGCCTCTTGGCCTCCCTTTCCTCTTGCTCCCTAGGACGATCTGTCTCTATATCACGAGCGATATCAACAGCATCCTCAAAAGAGTGACTCAGAACCCTCTCTCGGGTCATCAGAATATGGATAAGATAAATAAGGCCATCAACAAAATGTCCGATCCTCTCCCGATCTGTAGTAACCAACCACGATGCATATCTGGATAACTTTGTAAATCTAACCTCATAATCCAACACTGACATGTCTCCCTGGCGAAGCCACTCAAACTGCCTATGTATCTCCTCCCTTAGAGATCGAGGTATCCACTTCTCCAAGAAAATAGAACCGGTCTACGGTGCTCATAAGCCTCCCACCAAGCGAAGGCTGCTCGCTAAAACTGGAAGGTAGTAAAGGATACACCGCTCGACTCCAAAATCCCTGCTGTATGGAGCATCCAACGGCACTTGTCCAGAAAACCTTAGGCGTCCTCACCCGGAGTACCACTGAAAATAGGAGGAGATAATCTACTGAACCTCTCAAGATGACGCTGCTCGTCATCGGCCATAATTGGGACCTTGTCCGCCTGAATCTGAATAGCTGGCTGTACTGGGACCACTTGCTGGACTGGTGGAACCTCAGCTGTCTGAAGTCCCTACACTACCTGCTCTAGATTGCGAGCTGCGGGGGTCTGACGACCACCCCCGGTTCCGGATGTAGCTGCTGCGGTAGAGGCTGAAACTGCTTGAGCTAGGCTTGTGCAAACCGTTAATATCTGAGCTAGGGTCTCCTATAGACCCGGAATAACAATGGGCATAGCTGGTGCCTGAAGCTCGTGTTCTCGCCATCTGCGAGAGAATAGAATATCAAATTTCAGTTTTGGATCAACAAAATCGCACGACAAGAATTTCAAGAATTTGAAGCTTTCCTAAAAGGTTTGCAGCCTCCCGAGGATAAGCACATGCATCCTCGTACCAATCCACGAGACTCTACCAACCAGCTCATGACTCGTGAGACCTGTTAACCTAGGCTCTGATACCAACTTGTCACGACCCAAACCCCGGTCGTGATTGCGCCCAACGCATTGGTAGGCAAGCCCGACCATAATTTCCAAATAACCAACCCATTTATTAATTAATACTGATTCATTGAAGTTAATAGTTTAATTCATAGAAGAAACAACAAGTGCGAAAAGGAAATACATGAAATGCAGCCCAACAATCTCGGTGTCACAAGTCTAAGCCTCTAACCAATGGAAATTATCCTATACAATTCATGTCTAGGCAGAATAGTAAAGACATAATGATAGGGAAATGAGAGATCGGGTCCTGCAGACGCCGGCAGCTACCTCAAAGTCTCCTCAGAATAACTGAAATGTAGCAACTGCGGTAGCTCAACTGCCCTCCTGAACAATTGTATCTGCACATAAAGTGCAGAGGAGTGGGGTGAGTATCTTTCAACTAATTGAGTAATAACAATAAATAACAACTAAAAATAAGAACACATGTACTATCACTAAAAAATTCAAAGAATAACCTTACAGGTAAGTCATCTCTATAGTGATAAGTCCAATTCTAGTCCACAACTATCTCACAATGACCCCACACTGACCTAGTCCTGCTGTGGCGTGCAGCCCGATCATCACTCATACTGTTGTGGCGTGCAGTCCGATCCAATATATATGTATATATATATAGTGCTGCAACGTGCAACTCGATCCAATATATATAGCGTTGCGGCGTGTAGCCCGATCCAATATTCATAGCGCTGCAGCGTGCAACGCAATCTAATATATATAGCGCTGCGGCGTACAACCCGATCCAATATATATAGCACTGCGGCGTGCAGATCGATCCTATATATAGATATAATGCTGCAGCGTGCAGCCCGATCCAATATATATAGTGCGCTCACTGGGGGTGTGAGCAGACTCCCGAGGGGCTCCTTCATCCCAAGCGCTATGATACTGCGGCGCGCAGTCCGATCCACATATATATACGGTATATATATCAATACTTCATAATAGGTCCTCGACCCCATCTCAGTCACTATAGACTTGGTCTCTCGGGCCCACTCAGCTAGAACAGTGTATTCAACCCCAGGTAGTCTCACTCAGAGTACATATCTAGTACTGGTTCCTGATATGCTATACAGTTACGAATACGGCTCAGTGTATGTGTCTAACATGATAGAAGGGTCACTTAGCTCTACAGGCTTCCCTAATACTCTACAGATTGGCACAAGGCCCCAAACACGCCTCCTAGCCCAAATACACAGATATAAGCCCAATCTCAGTCATTATACACAGTAAACTATCAGTCGGGAAGAACCAAGTCCAAATCTCCAGTCATAATACCACCACGCTCATCAAATGACGCGTGTTTCATCTCAGCATAGCACTGTATAGTGCAAGTACGGGGTTTCAAACCCTTAGTACATTATTTACTACCACCACTCACCTCGAATCGGCAAAAGTCCTAGATCGCCTTGCGCTTGCCTCGCAAATCAACCTCCTCAGATGCCAAATCTGATCAAAATCAACAAGTATACATCAAAATAGGCTAAATGGACATAACCCAATCGAAATAACTCCAATTACACCAAAACCCATGAAGTTGCCAAAATCCGACTCTCGCTATGCTTCTCGAAAAATTACAAAAGTTATATTTTCAGAATCCACATCTCAACACGAATCCATACATATAAAGTTTATCAAAATCGGACTCCGTTTTCCCATTCAAATTGATGAATTTCAATAACCGAGGCTTAGAGCAAAAACCTCCATTAATACACGTCCATACCTCCATTTTCAAGTGTTAAATTCATAATTTATCAATGTAAAATCATAAATTGGGTCAATAGTTGTTTACCTGAAGAATCCTCTCGATTTTCTCCTCAAAATCGCCCAAGTCGTCTCTTAGAACCAAGCCCTAAATGTGTTATAACTTCTGAAATTCCGACCCTTCTATTTCTTTAACACAGAAATGATTTCCGCTTCTGCGGTCTTGGACTCGCACCAGCGAGTCCGCTTCTGCGACATTTTTGTCGCTTATACGACGTCTCACTTAAGTGCCCCTATCGCTTCTGCGGCCTAAGTATCGCACCTACGAAACCACTTAAGCGAATAATGTTTCGCTTCTGCGATACAACCCCAGTCGACCAACTTCGCTTCTGCGGCCAAGGGCTCGCTTCTGCGAGCCCGCTCCTTCGAGTCACTGGCCGCTTCTACGAAATTGCCTGCCTTGGTCCAAACTTTCTTCTACGAGACGAACTTTGACCCTACGGATCCCCTTCTGCGGTTCCCCATCCGCAGAAGCGGAATCACTGCTGCAATTTATGACAGTAGTCCAAAAATGCCAAACTTCTTCTGTAGACCCTCCGAAAACATCCCGAGGCCCCTAGGACCTCAACCAAAAATACCAATCCACTCTAAATAATCACACAAACTTGTTCCAACCATAAAAACACACCCTCAAACACAGGAATCATCAAATTAATGCCGGTTCAAGCCTAAGATTCAACCAAAACTTCCGAAACCTATATTCTATCAAATTCCCGACCAAACAATGTCCGAATGACCTGAAAATTTGCAGACATATCCAAAATCACTTAACAAAGCTACTGCAACTTTCGGAATTCCATTCCGACTCCCAGATCAAAATCTCACCTATCGATCAGATTCCGCCAAAATTCCGACTTAGCTAATTCAAGCCTATTTCTACACCGGACCTCCAAATTCAATTTCGATCACTCTCCTAAGCCACAAATGACCTCCCAAAGCTAACCGAATCATCAGAATTCGACTCCAAGCTCTCTAACTCACAAGTCAACATCCGGTTGACCTTTCCCAATCATTCCTTCTTCTAAGAGACTATTTGTCTCATTTCCAACCAAACTCGATCCGAATTGACTCAAACTCACCAAACACACATATTGAAACATGAACAAGTATATAACAGGGAAAATGGGGCGGTAACTCACATGATGACGAGCTGGGTCATTACAAATTGACGTCGTTCACATACTTATGCCCTCATTATACCCTCGCTATAAGGGGAATATGAGAGGGGTCGTACTCTTTTCACTTGTGAGGGTGGGAAGGGCCGTATTTGGCCCAAATAGTATAAAACCTTTTGAGAAAATTAGTGTGAACTTGAGCTAAATCTTAAGATAAATATCATATGTCAAGAGACAAGAGTATCATTAAGTCGGTTTAGCCCAACGTGTGCTCTCTACTGCAAGGTTTTCTCTTGTTAATGTGTTAACTATACGTATAGGTGCTTACACAAATAGTTTCAAGGTTGCTAAGTTAGGGGTGTGGGGTGGGGGGTTAGTCTATGTAACCACTACACAGTGTCATTGGAAGTGTATCTGTTATAGACTCGATGCCTAGGAAATTATTTCACTCAAAAGATATTGGAATTTTTATGAACAAATCAATTAAAGAGGATGAAGGGGTAAATTTTAATCAAACATAATAAATTCCAGATCAATAAACTGGTTAGAGAAACAATACATAAGACAAAATAGGGATAACCAACCTTATTGAAGCTTTCTTTTATCGCTCCTATTAATCAATGGAGGAGAACAATTTACATATTTTCTCGGAGATGCTCTGTTCTTCTTTTCACTTATCAAATCTGCAGAGGTCCCAAATCTGCCTATTTTATCAGAGGCTTTTACTCTGATATATATAGTCATGGATCCCTTGACGTGTACTTGGTCTGACGCGTTTTTCACACCACGTCTACATCGGTCATCCCCTGAATATTGTTCCTTCTGACTTCGACTGATATCATGAGGGAGGGATATGAAATAGACCATGTTGTATTTTGTTTGCTTCACCGCTTGAACGGAGTGTCAATCAGCTTGACCGTGGTGATCAGATTTTAAACAATATAGAAATGATATAAATGCGTTTACTTACTACTCCCAATTTTAAGTTGCTATTTTAAACTTTGGAACACTCTTAAATGAATTATTTAATAGAATTTGTTATAATATATAGGTTTTGATTGAAGTGTTGTTATCTCATTCTTACTAATACCCCAAAACTCGAAACTGTAAAACTTGATACGCTGAATACCAAAACCCTAAACCCTAAATAAATAATCCGACAAGTGAGGCTTGCTCAGCTGGTAAGCACCTCCAGCTACGACAGTTAGTGTTTGGCTCAAAAGTTAAGAATATACTTTGTAAGATAGAAAACAATCAAAAATATAAAAGGGTAAATCGTAATCAAATATAATAGACCCAGAGATGTAAGAATGATGTTATTTTTATAGATCTAATATTGTAAGATGATATTTTGTACTCAAGAGAAGATGTTCATTAGAGATATAGAGAGAGAGAGAGAGAGAGTAGGAGAAAAAGAGAGTTGTATTATTCAATAGTAACACCGATGCCTTATTACAATGGGGAGATCCTCTTTAAATAGGGGAAGGCATTCCTTGGAATAATAACTAAAAATTACAAAAAGTGCTCGACATCCTCCTAGCAAAGACGTTGAGTTCTGACTGACGTCGCCTTCATCCTTATGTACGAGTCATACCCTTCGGCACAGAGACGTATACTTACTAGGTGTACCCTTAGATGTAGAGATGTATAGGGCCAAGTTTGACCCCATACAGTTAGTCCCTCCGCTCGTTGGAGGCGTATCCACTAGACGTCTTTAATGGGAAGAAATGCAGACCTCGTCCTTAGAAAATTTGACCTTACTATTGGGACGATGATATGAGTGAAGGGAAATATATGGCATCATTAAGCCATTGATGCGTGGTCCCCTTTTTGAAATGACGTCATTGCCCACATGCGTCATAATTATAGTTGCTCTCGAGGTAGTTCAGGAGCTGATGTGATGTTTTGGTTTTCCGCGCCCGATTTGGATCATGCCCTTTCAATTTTCGCGCATCCTAACCCTATAAATAGGGGGTAGATTCAATCTATTTTATCATTCGAACCTTTGAACTTTTTCTGCTTCCTATTTCATCTTTCTCTCTAGTAACTGCTATCTCGTGCGAGGCCCTTCCATTTCTTTTGAAACCACACTTCTTATCGTTAGAGCTTTGTTTATCATAGAAACTATCATGACAAAACATGGACAAAGTAGTAAAAAGGCCAAGGGTAATACTCCATCTAGGTTTCCACCATCTTCCGATGGTGAAGGGGAAAAGGAAAAGAAGGCCCTTGTTCCTCTTTGTGTAGACAATGTCCTCCCGAAAGAGATACACATTCTAAGGATTTTCCAACAAAGAGCCCAACCCTTCCCTAGGAGCACAACGAGTTATTACAATCCAACATGGATGAACTTCGAGAGATGTACCATATTCAGGGCCACATGGAGATGGTTCCAGCTGGGATGGACTATGCAAATGTGCATCAGCCTGGGTACTGCACATTCTATGAGTACCCGTTATTAATCGGTTATAGTCTCCCAATTTAACCCCTGATGGAGGAGCTTTGTCATTTTTACAATGTGTTCCCGGCTCAGCTCACTCCCTATACTTTGAAGGTGTGTTGTATTTTGACCATCACCTCTTACAGTTATTCAGTCCCGCTTACCTTTGAGGTACCATGCAACAGCTGAAAAGTCGTAGCTCAAGGGACTTGGTTGTTAAAGTCGATGATAAGACTAACCTCTGCTTTTGGTGTAAATTCTTCTACATCAGATGGACCACCTAGTGTCGAATCCTAAAGGGTTCCCAGAAATATGGAATCCAGAACGTAAGTATTTTTACTTCTAGAATTTCAGGACTATGTGCGATTTTGACCGCAGCGCCATTGAGATTTCTTTTGCTTTCCCTTTTTTGCGGTGAGGGTTTCTTCACCTTGGTTTATTGAAATTATTAGGTCATGGGTGGAGAGAATGATTCTTTATGCTGAGGAATGCCGCACTTGGGCTGTGTTTTGTGAACAATACGGCCCACCAGGTAACTCTTTGATTATGGTTTGGGGGTTTCCTTAGGTTTTGTTACCTAACTTATTCGTCTTGGTAGGTTGGTGCACCCCTAAGAAGAAGAAGAAGAGCGTTGTTACCTCGCCTGGGGCGAGGATTGACTCTGAAGACGAATACATACATTGTGGCTCGCCTAGTGATGGTGTTTCGGAGGTTCCTCAACCTGAGGTTGCGCCCGTGGCTGCATCCGCTAGTTAAGAAACTCCGTCATTGCCATCCCCATAGCCTGTGGAGAAGACTTTTGAGGGCGAGGAGCCGCCAAAAAGGAAAAGATGTCGGTTGATGACTAGTAGCCATAGAAGATGAGGGGGTGAGTGAGCCCCGTCGGGATTCAAGGCCAATTTTTATGGCCGATGCCATCCGTTCCGGGAGGTTGGCTCACTAAGGGAGGGCAGTTCCTGAAGACACTCCAGCACACATTCTAGAGGGTGACTCATTGGCTACCGCTGAAGAAGCAGATCATGGTGAGAAGGTGGAACCTGAGGTCGCCCCTACGGATGCAGATGCATTAACAAGAGGTCCGACCGGCTTGGGGATAATGGCGGGTGAATCTAATCACCGAATTGTGATCCCAAGCAGGTATAACTAGTTGCAACATAGCGAGCAGGCTACAGCGGATATGACCCTGCTATGTGTGACCGCTGAGCGTAAGATCTTAAAAGGTGTTAGTGACGGGGATTTATCTCGGAGGGGTGCTGGCATGGCCTTGCAAGTATATTTTGATTTTCTTTATATATCGTAAAGTGAACTTTGGTGTATACTGACTTGCCTTTTCTCTTTTTCCTCTTCCTTAGACTCTCATTTTGGAGATAGAGAAGGGTTGGCGAGCGCAAAAGGATGGCTGCCACCTTTAACAAGGTGGTAAAGAAGTATCGGCGATGTCGTGCCAAGCATCAAGCACTAGCGGACCTACTCAAACAGGACCCACAATTTTAGGTTTTTTGTGAAGACTTGGAGCAGTTAAAGGCCCAGCTGAAGTGAAGGGTAGTTGAGCTAGAGCAAGTTGATGACCATCTTATGGTCGCTTTAGCTAGAAATATTGAACTGGAGACTCTTCTCCAGTCAAAGTAAGATGAACTGGAGGTTGGTAGTGGGGTAGCGGCGAAAGTTGTTGATTTGCGAGCCAAGGTCGCTGTCCTGACTGCCGAGCTCAATGCCAAGGCGGCTAAAATTGAGGCACTTACGTAGACTATTGCGTCTAGGCCGATGAGGGTGTGCATGGCAAGGTGCAGGAGATGTGGGTGTACGCCAAAGCTAAGCTTGTCGTGTTTGAGGAATTCTTAGTAGCGAGCCGAGCCACTGAGGTGGAGATTCAGGATCAGCAGCGTATAGCTCAGGTCGCCCATGAAGCTTGCGAGTATAGTTCCGATTCTCTAGACCAGGTGGGCTATACTTCTGAAGACGTTAACTGTCTAGGCTCTGGGTCCTGGATCTCTGTAACTTATTAGGTTGGGGGTGAGATGACGGACTGGTGGAGTATGGCGAACGAAATAACAGACCGACGAATAGGTGGTGAACGGGATAGCGGAGCATGTTAGGACTTGTACTCACTTTGTTTTACTATTTTTGGAGATGTAAATGGGTCTTGTTGTACATGTATTTTTTTTATGATAATGGAAGTTATACTTTTGATTTTGCTCTCTTCTTTTTGTATCTTTTGTTTTTGGTATCTCGTCTCCGCAGAGTGGATTCTTGCTTGTTTGTAAGGTTCTTTAGTATACTTCCCGAATGTTGTTTGTTTTATCCGTTGATAGGAAGCAGATTTAATTAATAGCGGCATTTCATCGTTTACTACTTATGTGCCTTGCACCATATCAAACAAGGTTGGCGACAGTTAACAATGGTAGCCTTAGCCGTAATATTTGATGGCCTTAGCCATGTATGTAACTTTGATTGTCGTCGAGTTGCTCGTTTATCGTAGATGAACTGGATTGACTTACTGATGATGATGGCTTTAGCCTTTTGTGTGTTTGGGGGCGTCCTTGGCCGTATACATAACTTCGACTGTTGTCGAGATACTTTGTTTGTCGTAGTCGAGCTAGGTTGACTTATTGATGACGGTGGCCTTAGCCATTTACCTGTTGTAGATTGCCTTGGCCATATACGTGACTTTGACTATCGTCAAGTTACTTCATTTGTCGTAGTCGAGCTGGGTTGACTTATTAATGATGGTGGCCCTAGCCATTTACACATTGGAGATGGCCTTGGCCATATACGTGACTTCGCCTATCGTCGAGTTACTTCGTTTGTCATAGTCGAGCTGGGTTGACTTGTTGACGACAGTGGCCTTAGCCATTTACACGTTGGATATGTGCTTGTCCATATACGTGACATTGACTATCTTCGAGTTACTTTGTTTGTCGTGGGCGAGCTGGGTTGACTTATTAACGACTGTGGCCTTAGCCATTTACACATTGGAGATGGCCTTGGCCATATACATGACTTTGACTGCCGTCGAGTTACTTTGTTTGTCGTAGTCAAGCTGGGTCGACTTGTTGACGACGGTGGCCTTAGCCATTTACACATTGGAGATGGCCTTGGCCATATACGTGACTTCGACTATCATCCAGTTACTACGTTTGTCGTGGTCGAGCTGAGGTTGACTTATTGACGATGGTGGCATTAGCCATTTACATGTTGGAGATGGCCTTGGCCATATACGTGACTTCGACTGTCGTCGAGTTACTTCGTTTGTCGTAGTCGAGCTAGGTTGACTTGTTAATGATGGTGGCCTTATCCATTTACATGTTGGAGATGGCCTTGGCCATATACGTGACTTCCACTATCGTCAAGTTACTTCGTTTGTGATAGTCGAGCTGGGTCAACTTATTGACGATGGTGGCCTTAGCCATTTACACGTTGGAGATGGCTATAGCCGTTCATACACTGTAGATGGTCTCAGCCGTTTATACATTGGAGATGGTCGTAGTCGTACATACATTGGAGATGGCCGTAGCCGTTCATACATTGGAGACGGCCTTAGCAGTTCATACATTGGAGATGGTTGTAGCCGTTCATACATTGGCAATGGTCTCGGCCATTTATACATTGGAGATGGTCGTAGATGTTCTTATATTGGAGATGGACTTAGCCGTTCATACATTGGGATCATACTAGTCCAGTCCCTTTGTCATGCCAGTCGTGAGGGTGTATAGAGTGGCTAGTGTGATAAGCTTGTTTTGTAACTATCTCCAGGTATAAGGGAAAAGAGTGCGACTCGGGAGGCGCCTTTGAGAAATGGAAATACTTGAGGTGGGCTGTTGACATCCAGTTTTGTCCCTCCTTTCTTTTATATTATTTCTTTAAGCTTCTAATATCACTTATAATATAAGCTAGTTGTTCTACTATATTTTAATACAAACTATGCCTATTTGTTATTATTATTAAAACTATTACAGTTATATCATTGCTATTATTACCAAAAAAACACATTTTTCATCTTTATTAATTAATTAATAATAATATTTTTAATTAAATATGATGACATTTTACTTAACAGTTAGTGTAAATTATTTTATAAATTTATATTCTAGCTACCATAATTCTTTTAAGTAATATTAAATAGTTCAACCAATAATATTATGTATTATTATATAATGTGGCCAATAAAAATTATTTTACTTAAAAGCTCAAAGAAAGACTTGAAAAAGGAAGTGAGTTTGTCCAATATCTAGTTACCTAAAACCCAATGCAATCCATAATCATCTAAATTCCCTTAAGTCCTCAGTAGCCCACGAATTTAGCCCATAAGTCGGTCCAAATCCGTCAAACCAGCAGCCCAAAAATCATCCACTTTATCCCAACTATAGAACACTCTAGAACCTCATTAAAACTTCGTCGTTTTGACTAATATTCCAGACTTAATCTCGGCCGTGGAAGCTCTTAATCCTGCGGTTGAAATCCATTCTTTCATTCTCAAAGGCCTAGACACAATTAGCATTTTAATTTCTTCCATTCTCTCTCCAAAAAAAGCACGCTTCTTCTCCTTCCTTTCTTTTTCTTCACAAACTCCATTGTTGCTCAGCCATGGCAGACCTGCCATTAACTTTTTTTAACAAGAAGATCTGCACCTCATTAAATTTTATTCAGTATCAACGTTCAAATTTCAAACGTTCAAGAGCTTTTCACTCAATCTCCAAATCCCGCCCAAACCAAGAACCCTAGAAATCAGCCTATAAATACTCCTAAATCCTTCAGCCAAAACCAAGCTTGAACTCCCTCCTTTAACCTTAGGGTCTTGAGCCGTACCTTTACTCCACAAATGATTTTAGAGCCGCCCCTTTACCCCCAAAAAATTAGGCTTCAGTCGCCACCTCTAACCTTCAAACCCACTGCTCTTTACTTGCGTTTCACTGCTTGAGAATATTTTCTAAATAAATCTTGGTTTTTCTCCATTGTCGAGGTCGAAGTTTGATAGTGGATCAAAGGCCCTAGTTCACTGCCCACAAAAAGGTCAATATCTTTTCTTTACGATTCAGAAGTTAATTTGTTCATGTTTTGTGAGTGTTGTGCAGTAACTTTAGTTTCTTATTTTGCTTTTGTATGTCACACATTCTAAATAAATTTGAGTATGCTATTTGTTAATTTCTTTACTTTGTTATTTGGTTGTAAATCATCATCCTTTATGTATTTATTCTTTGTTTTGGGGTTCTTTATTTGAAACATGTATTAGGATTTTCTTATTGTTCGTATGCTCAAGCCATATACATATTCTGGCCATATAAAAACAATCCAATTGATCAATATTTAATAAGTCCTATGAGTATTTTACCCATATGACAATGCCCTGGGTTTAAACATTGAGCGTCGTGGACTAATTCATTGTAACAAATATTACTTTGTCTTAACTTTTCCAATTGAATATATGACTTATTTAAAGTTACTTTTGCATAAATAGGGTGCTCTGAGGTTTCTTGTTTGAATTAAGAAATGTATACTTAATATTAAAGAAGTATGTCGCGTGTCTCTATTAGAACTACGATTTTGTAATGCGCTTTTGTATTAGATTACACCCAGAGTAGCGATCATGACTTAGGACCCCTGCTTTACTATTATAAAGATAGTTCCCTGAACTTCATAGTGAGTTATTTGATGTAACTGATGCCTGACTTATCGACCTGCATTATATTTTAGTCCAAGTCTTTTTTTTCTCTTCCCTATTATAAACTCATTTAAAGGTAAATTTTATCCAGTTGTTAAGATTGATTATAAAATTATGAAATCTATTTTGTGTCGAGATCCAAAAAGTTATGAATGCAGGTTTCCTTTTATAGCTTAGAAATACTTGTACCAGTATGATCTAAAATATCTTCTGCCGCAGTGGGTTCCAACTACCAGAAAATACATGTTGCTATGTCTAATATAAAATATTAGTGCAAGCCTTCCTATTCATATTTTTTAGATCTTGTCCATAGGTTTGATATATTTTGTTGATCTATATGACTTTAACGAAGGATGAGGCCTGTAGCATTGGATTAATTTTCTTGTCAAATGGATGGTACTTTAGGATACTGTTTAGTCTTTTAAAAATATAATTTCTTGTTTTAGTAACACATTTGATAGTTTTCCTGTATTTGTTATACTATTTGTATAGCTTTAGGTGCTGAAACTTAAAAGACCATGAGATTTCTTGATTCATTAATGTCACTTTTATTCATACATCATCAATAAATTAGAGTTCTTCCTCTAATCCTTTTTTGTTTCGTTTTTTTCTTTCTTTACATGTACACTTTGGAGCAAAATGGAGTCTTAATTCGAGACTGTCGTGGTGGAGTCGCATAGAGACTTAACGCCCATACCAGATAGAGTCAGATGCCGCCACTTGTTCTTACTCTTGTTATCATTTGACAGCGAAATACAGAAGATAAAATCTTTTGCGGATGGCTCTCTATTTTCATTTTACTTTGCCCTATCTATTTTATGACTAACGAGTTTATTTTCAGTTGTATGTTGAACCTGGATTTGTTGTTTGGTAGCTGAGTTTTACTTCTATGAAGTTGATATCTGTTACTAACGAGGATTTTTAATTCTATCACAATAAAAATGCATCACTTAGATTAAGGATTTAAAATGAAAACCCATATCAGTTACTTTTCTTGCTAAGTTGTAAGTTTTCAAGCCCAATGTCTGGTTGAAAATTTGGATTCTATTTTTTACAATTTTAAAGGGCCAAAATCGCTGCTATCCTTAAACATAGGATAACTATTTTCTACAGTTCCTCTTGTTATCTTCAAGAAGTCCAAATTGACTTTGATAGTTTTAAAAGTTAAAATGACTTTGAGTGTTGATTTATCTCTACATCAAAGAACTATTTAATTACTAAAAAAGGCATTTAGATTTTCTTGAACTACTTAAACAGATTAGAGTAGCAGAAAGAATTTTCTACAACATAAAGATGTTTAAGTCTTAAAGCAGTAACTTCTTTTTTTTTTGCACTAAGTTGAATTATAAACTTTTAATTCTTCACATCAATCCATTTGTTGTCTTTTTTGAAATATATCAACGATTTTATTTTGAGTACGTATCCTTTTAACGATTGTATTTTTTTTTAACACGCTTATGTATGTGTTTAGACCCAGCAGCTAGCATTGTCCTTAATTAACCTAAGTTTGGCTGGTTAACCATAGTCAATGGATCATATAGGGTGCCTTAATAACCTTCCCTATAGGATTAATTAGAACACTTACCCATACTCTTAAGACTAAGCAGACCATATAAAACATAGTTAATTTTAAGCACTATTTAGCTAAAATAATTCACCGTTTAAATAATTAGGTGTGACTTCCTTTAATTAATTAAACCTTCAGAATTACCAATATGTTATACTCTACTTTGACCCGTGTTAAAATGAGGTATAATATGGGCAACGTTCCAATTGTTTTGGAGCGTTTTTCCTTCCATTATCTCTAATTAAAATACCCCTTTATTTGCTGCGATTGTGATTTTGTATGGTCCGTCCCAGTTGGTGCCCAGCTTTCCTTTATTTGGGTCATTTGACGCCAACGTTTTGGCTTTGAGGACGTAGTTACCCACTTTGAGTGGTCGTATTTTGGCCCTCTTGTTGTATTACCTTTCGACTTGTTGTTCCTGGGCCACCATTCTTATGTGGGCCATTTCTCTTCTTTCCTCAGCCTTATTGAGGTCTTGAAGTTTGCACATGTCATTCTCTACTCCGCTTGTATGTGAATACCTCAAGCTTGGTTCGCCGACTTCGACCTGTATGACCGCATCGATTCCGTAGACCAGTGAGTATGGTGTTTCTCCTGTGGAGGATTTGGGCGTGGTCCGATGGGCCCATAACACTTTCGATAGTAGCTCAGGCGATAGTCCTTTGGCGTCATTGAGCTTCTTCTTCAGTATGTTTAGTATCAGTTTGTTGGACGACTCTACTTGGCTGTTGGCGAAGGGGCGGTATGGAGTGGAGAGTATTCGCTTAATATGCCATTTGTCGAAGAACTTTGTTGTCTTCTGGCCGACGAACTATTGTTCATTGTCATAGGTAATTTCTTTAGGGATGTCGAAGTGGCAGATGATATTTTTCAATAGAAAGCGATGACTTCATGTTCGCGTATTTGGGCGTACGCACCTTCTACCACCCACTTGGAAAAATAGTTAGTTAAAACTAATAGAAATCGTACTTTTCCTCGTTGTAGCGGACCGACTATGTCCATTCCCCATTTGAAGAAAGGCCATAGGGAAGTGACTGAGTGGAGAGGCTCTCCTGGTTGGTATATCAAAGGGGCGTACTCTTGGCACTGTTCGCATCGGCAAACACATTCCAATATTTCATAGCTAGCTAATAGTAGCTGACCCATATTAAGCAGCGCACGAGGGCACGGTTACCTGTGTAGGCACCACAACGACCTTCATGTACTTCTTCGAGCACTAGCATCATTTGGTGCGACCCTAGACACTTGGCCAGGGGTCCGCCAAAAGTCTTTTTGTAGAGCTCGTGGTTTATCAGGCAATATCGGGCAGCCTGTACGCGGAGCTTCTTGGCTTCGTTTTTGTTAGGTGGGAGTGTTCCATCCTGTAAATATGACACAAACTGGTTGATCCATTCCCAAATCAAATTTAAGGAGAGTGTATCAGTATGATCAATGGCTGAATGAAGGAGGGTGACCACGCTTTCTTTGTAAAAATATTTAGTAGCTGCGGCTAGTTTTGCTAGGCCATCTGTCTCAACATTATGCGCCCTCGGAACTTGTTCGAAGCGGCACTCATCAAGCTCAGTCATTAATCTATGAATTTCTGACTGGTACTTTTGCAATCTCTGCTTCTTAATTTAGTAAGTCCCAGTGACCTAGTTCACCATGAGTTGGGAGTCGCAATGGGGAACAAGTCGTCGAGCTCCATACTTGATGGCTAGTTTTATACCTGCAATAACAGCCTCGTACTCGGCCTTGCTGTTAGTCATCTAGGGCATTAGTGGCACCGTCAGTGTAAAGTGCCCATAGTTCGGTGTTGGAGGGGCACAATGTGCCTCTTGTTCCGTCTCTGGCAGTATCTCTACGCTGAAGTCGGCTACAAAGTCGGCAAGTACTTGACTTGATGGCGGTTCTCGGGATATACGAGATATCGTGCTCGCTAAGCTTTATGGCCCATCTGATGAGCCTGCCTGATAACTCAGGCTTATGTAGGACGCTTCTCAAGGGGAAAATTGTCACTACTTTTATGGGGTGGCATGGAAAATAGGGTCTAAGCTTCTGTGAAGCAACGACCAATGCAGAGCTAATTTTTCAAGGTGTGGATACGAAATTTCAGTGTCCACTAAGGTTTTGCTAATATAGTAAATAGTGGATTGCGTAGTTTTGGTCTCGCGAATGAATACTACGGCGACGGCGACCTCGGATACGGCCAAATACACTAGTAGGTGCTCGCCCAGATTTGCTTTGGCTAGTAGTGGTGGCGAAGAAAGGTACACCTTCAGTTTTCTCAAGGCTTCGATACATTCCTCATTCTACTGTAACCCATTGTCCTTTCTTAGTATGTTGAAGAATTTTGTGGCATATGTCGGAGGATCGCGAGATGAATCTAGATAGGGCGGTTATTCGCCCTGTCAGCTTTTGCACATGTTTTTGCTATTCAACATTTTAGGTATTGCTTCCATCGCCTTGACCTGATCTGGGCGGACCTCGATACCTTGTTGTGATACGAGAAATCCTAAGAATTTCCCTGAGATAACACCAAAGGCGCATTTCTCGGGGTTCAGTTTAATCTCGTACCTCTTCAATATTCCGAAGGCTTCCTTCATATGGTCGATGTGATACTCTTTTCTTGTGGACTTCACCAGCATATCATCGATCTAGACTTCCAAAGTCTTACTAAGCTGCTCTTTGAACATCTTGGTGACCAGTCTCTGGTACGTAGCCCCTGCACTTTTAAGCCCGAAGTGCATTACCTTGTAGCAGTATGTCCCTTGATGGGTGATGAAAGTTGTCTTCTCCTGATCCTCTTCGGCCGTCATGATTTGATTGTATCCGGTGTAGGAATCTAGGAAGCTCAACAGCTCATGTCCTACAGTGGCATCGATCAATTGGTCGATGTGAGGTAGTGGGAATGAATCATTCGGGCATGCTTTGTTCAGATCGGTGAAATCTACGCACATTCTTCATTTCCCATTTTTCTTTTTGACCATGACAATATTGGCGACTGCCAACCCTTTGTAGGTACTTTGATTCCCTAATGGAGCCGTTCGCGAGTAGTTTGTCTACTTCCTCGTTGACCGTTTCATTAATTGCGGTATTGAATTTCCTTTTTATTTTTCGTATGGGGGGATGTAATGGATCCACGTTCAGCTTGTGGGTGGCGATCTCTCTCAAAATCCCCAGCATATCTTAATGGGAGAAAGCAAATAGATCTGCATGGTTAGTTAGGAATTCACAATATTTACTTAGGTTGGCGAGGACGTGGCTGATGTAGGATTTCCTTGCTAGGTCGGTGTCGTCCAATTGGTTTGGGTAGGATCTTCGACCATTGCTTTACGGGCTTCCACGATGTCAAGATCTCTAATGGCATCCGCTGTCGGGTCAATTTTAGTCCCCAACACGGCTAATTGATATGCCTCCGCACTCGCCCCCTTCAGTTGTTAGGTGTGGGCGGAATCTTGAGCTATTTTGTAGCATTCCTCTGTGGTGTGTGGCTCTTCCCTAATGTTAAACACTCCCCATGAGTTAGGGTATTTGATCACTTGGTAAAGTCTTGAAGGAACTACTCGCATGGTGTGTATCCACGGGCGTCCTATGATGACGGTGTACGCCGTTTCTTGGTTCATCACGTGGAAAGTTATTTCCAGCGTGACTCCTCCCGCTATGACGGGCAGTGTTATTTTTTTAGATGTCCGTTCCACTGCATTGTTGAAACTAGTTAGTGTTCTACAACGCGGTATTACCCTATCCTCTAGTCCCATTTGTCGAAGGACCCTTTGGTGGATAATCGATCATGACTCTTTTAACATCCGTATTAGCGATACGCAAAGTAATAACTAAAGTATCATAGTGAGGAAAAGACAAACCGTCAGCATCAGAATTATCGAAAGCGGTAGTATTTTCGAAGTCGTCATACCATTCATGGGCGATGGTCTGTTTCAGTTTGTGTGTGTTGGCGAATTTGATGTGATTGATCACTAAGTCATCGCCGCCTCCGACGATCATGTTTATCGTTCATGTTGGGGAAGGCACCTTTGGCAGCCTGCGGGGTTGTTCCCGTCCGCGTGCAGAGTTGATTTCTCTTTGTCGCTGAGTAATTCACTCAGGTATCCCTGGTTCAATATTCTGACCACTTCTTGCCGTAGGCCTATGTAGTCCTCTGTTTTGTGTCCCTATGATGGAACTCACATAGGACGTTTGATTTTCTTGTGGTAGTATCCGATTTCATCTTCTGCGGCCACTGCACCTTGGTGCCTATATTCTCCAGTGCGTACACTATTTCTAAAAGAGACATGGAAAACTTATGTGCGGATAATAAGGGAGGCGTACCTTTTTCATTTCGGAGTGGGGTGACGTGTTGCTATAACGCGTCTGTATGTTTGGGTGGCCAATAGGAGGATCTGGTGTATGGTTGATGGCGGTCTCTGTTGGAGCATGAGAGTTGTTCTCGCTGTCCTTCATTGCGTTGATCTCTCCTTGTTTCTGAGTGTATCACTTTTAGCCGTTGGGTTGGCCCATTGAGATCATCCTCGTCCGCTCGTACCTTGGCGTAATAGGCGTTGTGGATTTCCTCCCATGTGGTAGGGAGATATTTTATAAGGCAGCTCAGTAACTTCTTGGTCGCCCTCGAACTGTCCTTGCCTAGCCCGTTCTGGAAAGTGGCGACCGACATAGCTTCCTAGACATTTGGCAGACTCATCCTTACCCTGTTAAACCTGGCTAGGAAGTCCCTAAGCCCTTCTCATGTGGTTCTTCTGACGGCGAAGATGTCGTTGACCCTTGTTTCCGCTTTCTTCGCACCCGCATGGGCAGTGACGAACTTATCTACTATTTCCTTGGATGTTGATACTGCCTTAGCTGGTAACTGAGAGTACCATGTCAAGGTTCTCCTATCAACGTCTCGCCAAACTTCTTCAGCAGCACCGACGGTATCTGTTCTTTTGATAGGTCTTTGCCCTTCACAGCAGTGACGTAGTGGATCAGATGGTCCTCGAAATCAGTGGTTCCGTCGTACACCCTCAAGTAGGGAGGCATCTTAAAGGTCTTCGGGATAGAGTAAGGGGCAGCTTCTTTAGTGTATGGTTGCTCTACAAACCTTCTCACGTCGCGTTTTGATAGCAACTTGGGAGCTCCTGGGATCTTGTCGACCCTCTCCTGGTGTTCCTTCATTTGGTCGCGAAGTGCCTTATTTTCATTTTCCATTTCTTCCATCTTCTTTAGGAAGGATGTTAGCGTACCATCGTTGATCTGTGCCTCGATGGGTTGGTTATTTAATTGTTCAACCTCAGGTTCGCCCATGGCAGCAGTGGTGTTTACTGTCGGTACATGCCCGATGTTGCCTTGCGGTGATTTCTCAACCAAGCCATTTAGGGTGCTTGTTAGCCACTCTTCCAGTAGCTTTTTAACCACCGAGGCTGCTTCTTTAGCAGCCGGCGTGGAAGCTCCATTTTCGTGCAAGATCGTCAGATCTTCGGATAAGGAAGATGAGATCTCTGCACCTGGTGTGATGTTGGGGGTTGCATTTGTGATGACATCGTCACTAGCCTCGTTGAGAAGACCAAAAAGATTAGCTGTGACACCCAATATAGCTTTTGATCTAGTGTTGTTTTCGGCCATCTTTTGTTTTTGTGTGGTGTAGCTAAGAAGTAGTTGGTTAATCTCTAGGTGGATACTATGATTTTGATCGTAATCCCCACAGACAGCACCAAATTATTTGGCTCAAAAGTTAAGATTATACTTTGTAAGCTAGAAAAACAATAATAAATATGAAAGGGTAAATCGTAATAAAATATAATAGACCCAGAGATGTAAGAATGACGTTATTGTTATAGATATAATATTGTAAGATGATATTTTGCACTCAAGAGAAGATGTTCGTTAGAGATAGAGATAAAGAGAGAGAGTTGTATTATTCAAACATAACACTGATGCCTTATTACAATGGGAAAATCCTCTTTATATAGGGGAATGCCTTCCTTGGAATAATAATTAAGAAATACAAAAAGTGCTCGACGTCCTCCTAGCAAGGACGCCGAGTTCTGACTAACGTCGCCTTCATCCTTATGTCTGAGCCGCACCCTTGTGTAGAGACGTATACTTACTGGGCATACCCTTCAACGTAGAGACGTATAGGGCCAAATTTGACCCCATACAGTTAGGTCAGTGAAAACACTATAGATCCTCTTTATTTGAGAGGGGTTTTTCAAAAAAAAAAATCCAGAATCCTAATTTTCGTATGTGACAAAATTTTGAACCGATTTTCAAATTTTTTTAGTAATTACAAATTATATGTGTGTGTGTTGTAGGTAAGTTTTTCCGTTCAATTTTTTGAATTTACCTAATATAATATTCTAGTCTTCGCTTAATTCCGGATAATGTGCAATGCCAAAATGGAGTATTACAGTGAAATTTCCTATTTTTTTAATTACTGTTCATAACCATCAAATAAAGGTAAGTTCAATAACGCAAAAAAAAAATGTAATTACTACTATAAAAGGAAATAAAAATAAAAGATCTCTAATAGTTGAGTTATATATGCTCAATCATTAACTTTCTTTCTTAAGGTCAAGGCAGCTTTAGGTGGGGTATATATTAGCCTTTATGAAATCTTTGAACAAATGGAATAAAAAGGAAGAATTATTTCATATTCCTAAATCCAACAAAACCCTACCTATACTTATTTTCTTTTTTTATGTCGTTTTCTATACCCATCCATTTCAATGCTTTATTATTTCATGTTTTATTACTATAGATAAAAAGGAAATAGTAAAGTGAATTATATTCCACACGTTTTCGCACTTTTGTCTTTTCAAAGATGAAAGTCTAAAAGTAATTTTTACTCTTTATTTAAAGGCAATTTCTCATCCAAAGGACAAATCCTTTTTTTCAGCTGCCAAAGTGAAAGTTTAAAAATACAACAAATTAGAGTATAGAAGAAGTTAAGAAGAAAAAAAAATAAGTAATGTAATTTCTCAAAACTATGGTGAGACTTAAAGAGTATTGAATGATTATCTTTGACGTGAACCCAAAAATTAAAGTGGGATGGATAGGATTTCTTGACCGTTAATCAGAGGTCATGACAAGTCGAACTATGAGAATAAAAAATTCTAACATATATAAAGTGTTGCCATCTTTAATGAAATTTACCTGATACGAATTCGAATTAGACAAGGTCCCAATACGAATAACGGGTATAAAATAAAATAAAATGATGATCGATATGTCTGCCTTCAAAAAGTAGATTGGTAAAATTTTAACAATATAATGGGAAAGGACTAAGCAATTAAAAGGATAATTATATGAAGGGGAAGGGAAAGTTTGTTAATTTTGACCATGACAATATGATTGGGGAAAATAAGGTATAACAACAGAAACTTTTTAAAAGCAGAGGAAAACAGAAAAAATAAAGTAAGTATATACTTTGGTTTTTTTTTAAATGGACATTATATTTAAGTCATTTCAATTCATTTTTAACCATATATACATTGTCTATTTACAACAATTCATAAACGAAAAAATGAAGGAAATTTGAAAATTCTTGTTAAAATTCAAGAAAAGTATATATTATGAAAATATTTTGGAAAGTTGACATATCCAGCAAAACTAATCAAGGTAGCTGGCCCGAATATCACTATCATAACAACTACTACTATGTGTTAGTCTTAAATATTTTGGGGTCGGCGATACGAATTGTGACGACCAGGTCCGTTGTTACGTGGGTTACCGCCCCGTTTTTCCCGTTATATACTTGTTTGTGTTTCAATATATGTGTTTGGTGAAATTGAGTCAATTCGGATCGAGTTTGATAGGAAATGAGACAAATAGTCTCTTTGATGAAGAATGGTTTGGAAAAAGTCAATCGGATGTTGACTTGCAAGTTAGAGGGCTCGGAATCGAATTTTGATGGTTCGGTTAGCTTAGGAGGATCATTTGTGGCTTAGGAGAGTGATCGAAATTGAATTTGGAGGTTCGGTGTAGAATTAGGCTTGAAATGGCGAAGTTGAAATTTTGGCGAAATCCATCGGTAGGTGAGATTTTGATCCGGGCGTCAGAATGGAATTCTGACAGTTGCAGTAGCATCGTTAGGTGATTTTGGATGTGTATGCAAATTTTCAGGTCATTCGGACATCGTTTGGTCGGGTTTTTGATTGGATGTTGATTTCGGAAGTTTTAGTTGAAACTTAGGCTTGAATCCGCCTTAATTTGATGATTTTTGTCTTTAAGAATATATTTTTATGATTGGAACAAGTTCGTATCGTGTTTTGGAGTAGGTTGATGGTTTTGGTTGAGGTCCCGGAGGGGGGGGGAGGGGAGGGGGGCCTCGGGGTGATTTTGAGTGTTCAACGGACTATCTTTGTTTATGGGAGATAGCAAATTTTCTGCTGGTGAGTTGCAGGCATTTTTGGTCATCGCGATCGCAGGGATGCTACTGCGATCGCATAGAAGAGTTTAGGGAGGCATGCTATTTGTTCTTCGAGATCGTGAAAGATGGCATGCGATCGCATAGATGGTGGAAGTTGTTCATTGCGATGGCAGGAAGTGCAATGCGTTCGCGTAGTGGAAAAATGGACCTGAGGTCCTGAGGAGTAATTGTTCAATGCGATCGCGGAGTGCATGGTACGATCGCATAGGTATGACTTCTGAAGCAGTGCGATCGCGTAAGTGAGGCTGCGATCGTATAGGCAAATTTTGGAGTCTTGGAAGTTTGTTCTCCGCGATCGCGTGGCTTGGGACGTGATCGCATAGAGTATGTTACAGTGATCCTGGCAGAATGTTAAAAACATTTCATCCGCAAACCCCAGCTCATTTCCACCATTTTTTGAGCGAGCTTGGGAGCATTTGTTGAGGGTTTTGAAGGAATTTCGTTGGGAATCAATTGAAGGTAAGTTTTATGAGTTAAATGCATGATTATATCAAAGAATCTTCCATTAATTCTCTGAATTTGAGTAAGAAATTAAGAAATTAGGGCTTTGAGCAAAACTCTTAAAATAGGGATTTGAAGGACCATTTGTGGTCCGAATTGGGAGTTCTTGGTATGTATGGACTCGTGGAGAGACGAAGATTCCAAAAATGTGAGTTCATTATTTTTTGAGAAGCAGTCCCGGGGCTCAGGTTTTGGCAACTTCGTGATTTTTGGTGTAATTCGAGTTATTTCGATTGGGCTGTGTTCCTTTAGCCTATTTTGATGTATTCTAATTGGTTTTGATCAGATTTGGCATCGGAGGAGGTCAATTTGCGTGGCAAGCGCAAGGCGAGCAAGGACTTTTGCCGGATTCGAGGTGAGTGGTAGTAATAAATGATATACTGAGGGTTTGAAACCCCGTATTTGCACTACACATTGCTATGTCGGGATGAAACACGCATCATGTGACAAGCGTGGTGGTATTGTGACTGGGGATTTGGACTCGGTCCTTCCCTATTGATAGTTTACAGTGCATATTGACTGAGACTGAGCTTATACCTATATAATTGGGCTAGTTGCCATGTTTGGGGCCTTGTGTCGATCTGTAGAATATTAGGGAAACATGTGGAGCTAAATGACCTCAATACTAGGCTGAACACATACTCTCAGTCGTATTAAAAGCTGTATAGCATGACATGAACCAGTACTATATGTGTACTCTAAGTGAGAATACCTAGGGTTGAATACCCTTTTCTAGCTAGGTGTACCCGAGAGGCCGAGTCTATATTGACTGAGAGGGGTCGAGAACCCACTGTGAGGTATTGATATATATATATATATATATATATACCAGATCTGGTTAATCCCTTGCCGGGACTATTGTCATGAGCGGGTTGCACGCCGCAATATATATATATATATATATATATATATATATATATATATATATATATATATATATATATATATATATATATATATATATATATATATATATGTCACAACCATGGTCGTGATGGCGCCCAACACAATGATAGGCAAGCCCGACCATATTATCCCTTAAACCAGCCAGTTATTAATTCCAATTAATCTTAAGTAGTAAATGATCATATCAGGTGATAAGCGAAATGTAAAAACATACAAAATACGGTCCCAACCATATCGTGGTATCACGAGACTGAGCCTCTACAGAATAACATCCTAATACAAACAAGTCTAGGCAAATAGAAAATCAACAAGGTGATAAAGAAGGAGAAAACAGGCTCTGCGGACGCTGGCAGCTACCTCATAATCTCCGCAAAAGTAGACAAGGATCAGCAGCTACAATGTCTCAACTGCTCTCGGGCACTTGTGGATCTGCACAGAAAGTGCAGGGGAGTAGGGTGAGTATATTTCAACTCAGTGAGTAACAATAATAAATAATAACTGAAAGTTAGAACTTCTGTGCTATCACTTAGCAGTTCTAAGGCAACCCTCACAGGTACGTCATCACTGTGGTAGTACTCTGATCTCCAATCCACATCTATCTCTACAAGATCCCACACTGATCAAACCCTCGCTCGTACCCCTACGGTGTACGGCCATCTCAATATATGAAGACACATACCTATGCCTATAATGTATAAGTATTTAAGTAGGTAATAGGATATGAATAAGTATAATGCTGCGCCGTGCAGCCCGCTCCAATACATATACCGCTGCGGCGCGCAACCCGCTCCATTTAACGTCGACGGCGCTCACTAGGGGTGTATACAGACTAGGGGCTCCCTAGGCCCAAGCACTATGATACTGCGGCGTGCAGCCCGATCCACACATGTATTACTGCGGCGTGCAGTCCGATCCAATATATATATGTATATATAGTTATACTGCTGCGGCGCGCAGCCCGATCCCATAATATACACCAGCGCTCACCGAGAATGTGTGCAGACTCGGACTCCGAAGGGGCTCCTACAGCCCAAGCGCAATAATACTGCGGCGTGCAGTCCGTCCCTCATGTATATTACATGTTATTACTGCGGATTACTGCGGCGTGCAGTCCGATCCAATATATATACTGCTGCGGCGTGCAGCCCGATCCAATATAGGTATATATATATATAATACCTCATAACAGGTCCTCAACCCTATCCAATCAATATAGACTTGGCCTTTCAGGCCCAATATAACATCTCATAGTGGGTCCTTGACCCTATCTCATCTTAATCGGTATAGACTTGGCCTTTCAGGCCCGCTCAGCTAGAACAGGGAATTCCACCTTAGATAATCTTTCTAAATGTACACATCTGGTACGGGCTCATATTATGCTATACAGCTAGAGCTACGGCTGAGTGTATGGTTCCAACATAATATAAGAGTCACCTAGCTCTATAGGTTCCCTAATACTCTACAAATCGGCACAAGGCCCCAAATATGGCTATTAGCCCAATTGCACAGTTATAATCTCATTAACAGTCATAAAACACAGTATTCTATTAGCTGGGAAGGACCAAGTCCAACTCCCCAAATCATAATGTCATCACGCCCGTCACAAGACGCCTGTCTCATCTCAACATAGCACTGTGAAGTGCTAGTACGAGGTTTCAAACCCTCAGTACATTATTTACTACTACCATTCACCTCGAACCGGCAGAAGCTTCAATCCGCCTTACGCTTGCCTCGCAAATTAATCTTAGAAAACACCTGAGCTCTGGCCCAAAAATGCCACTGAACTCAACCAGAATTCATAATTAGAGAAATTATCTAGGGTGGAATTCCCTGTTCTAGTTGAGCGGGCCTGAAAGGCCAAGTCTATATCGATTGAGATGAGATAGGGTCAAGGACCCACTATGAGATGTTATATTGGGCCTGAAAGGCCAAGTCTATATTGACTGGATAGGGTCGAGGACCAGTTATGAGGTATTATATATATATATATATATACCTATATTGGATCAGGCTTCACGCCGCAGCAGTATATATATTGGATCGGACTGCACGCCGCAGTAATATACATGTAATATATATGTGGGACGGACTGTACGCTGCAATATAATCGCGCTTGGGCTGTAGGAGCCCCTTCGGAGTCTAAGTCTGCACACATTCTTAGTGAGCGCTGGTGTATATTATGGGGTCGGGCTGTGCACCGCAGCAGTATAGATATATATATACATATATATATTGGATCGGACTGCACGCCGCAGGAATATATGTGTGGATCGGGCTGCCCGCCGCAGCATCATAGCGCTTGGGCCTAGGGAGCCCCTCCGAAGTCTGTATACACCCTAGTGAGTGCCGTCGATGTTAAATGGAGCGGGCTGTGCGCCGCAGCGGTATATGTATTGGAGCGGGCTGCACGCCGCAGCATTATACTTATTCATATCCTATTACCTACTTAAATACTTATTCATTATAGACATAGGTATGTGTCTTCATATATTGAGATGGCCGTACACCGTAGGGGTACGAGTGAGGGTTTGATCGGTGTGGGATCTTGTAGAGATAGATGTGGATTGGAGATCGGAGTACTACCACAGTGATGACGTACCTGTGAGGGTTGCCTTAGAACTGCTAAGTGATAGCACATGAGTTCTTACTTTCAGTTATTATTTATTATTATTACTCACTGAGTTGAAATATACTCACCCCACTCCCCTGCACTTTCTGTGCAGATCCACAGGTGCCCGAGAGCAGTTGAGACATTGTACCTGCTGATCCTTGTCTACTTTTGCGGAGAATACGAGGTAGCTGCCAGCGTCCGCAAAGCCTGTTTTCTCCTTCTTTATCACCTTGTTGATTTTCTATTTGCCTAGACTTGTTTGTATTAGGATGTTATTCTGTAGAGGCTCTGTCTCGTGACACCACGATATGGTTGGGACCGTATTTTGTATGTTTTTACATTTCGCTTATCACCTGATATGATCATTTACTGTTTAAGATTAATTGGAATTAGTAACTAGCTGGTTTAAGGGATAATATGGTCGGGCTTGCCTATCATTGTGTTGGGCGCTATCACGACCAGGGTTTGGGTCGTGACAATATATATATATATATATATATATATATATATATATATATATTGGATCGGGCTGCACGCCGCAGAATTATATAAATATATTGGATCGGGCTGTACGTCGCAACACTATATATATTGGATCGGACTGCACACCGCAGTAATATATATGTGGATCGGACTGCACGCCGCAGTATCATAATGCTTGGGCTGAAGGAGCCCCTCCAGAGTCTGCACACACCCCCAGTGAGCGCACTATATAAATATTAGATAGGGCTACACGCCGCAGCACTATATATATTTGATCCGGTTGCACGCTGCAGCACTATATAAATATTGGATCGGGTTGCACGCCGCAACACTATATATATTGGATCGGGCTGCACGTCGCAGTACTATATATATTGGATCGGGCAGCACGCCGCAGCACTATATATATTGGATCGGGCTGCACGCCGCAGCACTATATATATTGGATCGGATCAGTGTTGGATCAGAGTGAGATGTTAGTGGACTGCAACCCAACTTACCAGTGTAGAGATGATTTACCTGTACGGTTATTCTTAGAATTGTTTAGTGATAATACATGTGTTCTTACCTTTAGTTATTAATTATTATTTACTACTCACTGAGTTGGAAGATACTCACACCACTCCCTGCACCTTGTGTGCAGATACAGAGATCCAGGAGGGCAGTTGAACTATACACTGCTGCTATTTCTATTACCGATTGATGAGACATCGAGGTAGCTGTCGGCGTCCGCAGGACCCGATCTCTCCCTCCTTCTATTTGTGTCACTTGTCATTCTACTTATACTTGGATTGTATAGGGTCTTTCTTTCTATTAGAGGCTCAAACTTGTGACACCGGATTCTTTGAGTTGTATTTCATATATTTCTATTTCCGCATTTGTTGTTTCTATTATGAAAATAGGCTATTAACACTACTAGAAAATAGGTCTATTGCAACAGCATGTAAACCATTGTAGTTGATAGGATAACCGTTGCCATCGATGTATCGGAACAGTTCAGCAACCGTGACATCCGCTCGCGTGCCAATAGATCTATAGCAACGGTTTTGGCAACGTTTAACAGAACCGTGGCTACAGATAAAGCTATCGCAACGGTTTTTCTTTTGCCTGAAGCAACGAGTATTCAATTCAATTGCAACGGTTAAAAACCGTTACCGTATAGTTTATGCAACGATTGTAAACCGTTACCTTATTATTTACTATAATGGTGGGGAACTGTTACAATATAGTGTATTGCAACGGTTATGTAGGCTATTGCAACGCTTGTTTACAGCTATTGTAACGATTTTATTGCGCTACCGTAACGGCTTTGTTTCTACTGCATCATTTTGTCAGATTTTATGGAACGATTTGCCAGACCTATCGGAACGGTTCAGAATGTCTATGGCAACGACATTTATGCTTATTGCAATGGTTCTATTAGGCTATTTTAAAGGTATAATTTACATTACCACCAGGAAATATTCGTAATTATAACCTGGAAATTATTAAATAAAATGATAAAACACTTCATAATCTTTCATATCCAATAAGCTAATAACAATAATAGCAAATTGTTTTACCCTTACATAAGTTTTAAAGTTCAACACTTCAAAAGTTAAAGTTTCAAAAGATATAACAAAAGACTCCAAAAATATCGACAACTCAAACTTCTTTCTTAAATAAGGTCTATATCTTCACTATCTCCATGTTCCCTTTCTTCAGTTGTTCCACCTTCTCCACCTTCCTTTTCTTCGGTTGCTTCACCTACAAAAGATAATAAATAAAGTCATTAATTAAGAATGTGCATTGTTAGCAAACAGCAATCACAATGATTATTCAATTGTTACTACATTACTAATAAAACCACGTCAAACTAAGCATCTGGAATAATTAAAAATATAAAAGCTTCAGCGCCATATGCTTTTAAACCAAAAATTGAACTCGACACAAAACACAATAAGTTTTCAAGCCATCTCATTTTGTTTTTAGTGTTTTTGAATACCTAACTGTACAAATAAATAAAGCTGCAAAGAGACTGAAAAATCGTATTAGAGAATGGCTTGGTTGCATCTAGAAAAATAAATCTTGGATGTACGGCGTTGACACCCATAACTTGCAACTCCCTGCAGTACCATAGTCTTCTAGAGCTCAGCGACACCAGATATTTTGCATTTGATGTCAACTTTCGACTGAATTCAAGCATATGGTTCGAGGGCATAAAGTTGGAAGATTGTAAAATAGCTTGTCTGAGTAACTAGTATCTGATTTGTAATTTGTTGTATAAAGTTGAGCAAATGCTTATCAAACCTGAATACTGAAGGCTGTCTTTCAGTTTGTTGCTTTGGCAGATTAAGGCGACAACTAGTTTTTCAGATTCAGTTTGATAAGCATTAAAACCTGGATTCTGGCAGATTCAGTTTGAAAAGTCTTGCATTGTAATTTTCAATGCTTATCAAACCTGAATCCAAGCATATGGTTCGAGGGGATAAAGTTGTATACTGAAGGTTGTCTTTGTTTAACAGTACTGTTCTTGCAAATCAAGACCTGTCAAAGTGATACTAGGATCTACTCTTGCAGCTTTCGTGGGGATAATCTTAAGTATCACTACTTGGTTTATACTTTTCAAAAAGAGGTCACAGTCCAACAAGGTTGGAGATTTTCTGGATATAGAACCACTGTTACCAGGAATTCTCAATATGTTAACAGTGGTTCTATTGCATTTTCTGGATATTGTTCATTCTTTTGGGAAGTTGATCCCAATTTGTTTGTACATGAATTAGTTCTTTAAGAGGAAGTCGAATAAGATAGATTAGAATAAAGTAAAAGCTTCATTCAATGAGAACCACGTCGAGCGGCAGTTTGCATCAAGTTCTATAGGGCAGTTACAAACAGAACATAATAGTCGATCCCATTACAATTCAGCACATAAGAGAATGAAGAAGAAGAACTGTAAGGAAGCCCAGCTAGAAATCAAGTTCAAGTTCTGCAGCAGAAGAACTGAATGAAGATCTGCAGCAGAAGAACTGAAGAAGAGAATGACTCATTACTAGTTTCTACACTCAGATTATTATTGTATCTGATCGCAGAAATTCCTGGAAATATATGAACTGTAAGGAAGCCCAGCTACAAATGTTGAAATACAAAATGGTAATTCCAACCTAAGACTTCTGCGCGATGATAAGTTAAATTCATTGACGCTTATATATACATGATATTGTGCTTCTAGCAACTCCTCGTAGTTTTATTTTCATTTGTTTTTTCTAAATTTTCTGTTACGTTGTTTGTTTGCTATTGCTTATTTTTTCTTCTTCCTTTTTTCTTTATATATTGAATGTGTTGGTAAAAATTTGTGGTCGCATTTTTGTGTGATCTCGTCCTTTTAATGTAATTGTATGAAATTAGAATAATTGAGAATGTGAGAATTATTCTTAAATCTCAGAAATGAAACTTTATTTTTAAAACATTGTATGCCTTAACTTCTGCCATTGTGATGTTTCAGATCCACAATTTCTACCTAATTTATTGTTATTAGGGAAGGCAACCATCAGAGGGAAGCCATAACAGAACATAACAGTCGATCCCAGTACAATTCAGTACATAACAGAACATCCTCTTACAATGGCCAGCAGAAGAAGAAACAAATAAAACCAGCAGTAGTATAAAATGAAACAGTAAAACAACAATTCTACTAGCAATCCAATAGAAGAAACAATAGTATACTACTAGCAATTGTACTTTAAAACAGCACTCTAAGTGCCATTTTTGAAGTTTTTTCCCTTTTGGATCAACCTAACAAACAAAATGGGATTTTTAACCAACAAAGTGAGATCCTACTATACCTCTTAAAATAAGAGTATTAATCAATGCATGGGCACTTAAGACAGTCATACTTAAGGCAGAACTCTTGTTTAAACAAATGATAAAGAACCACAATACATGGATTCTGCTTGGTCTTTGAATGTGGGCAAATAAATACATATGTTTAGCATTTCACAATGAGTTTCACCAAGCAAGCAACGATAACTTGCTATCGATATCACTTTTGATATTGATATAACATCACTTTAGACAGAGTAGTGGCAGAAAAGCAACAGAAGGAGAAGAAGAAGAAGAATTAGGAGGAGGACTAGAAGAAGAGTATGTACTAACCTCGATTATTACTCCCAGTAGATAGACGATTGATTATTTGCACTGCAGCTTGTTGTGCCAAGGAAGCATCTCCAGGTGAATGAGCATTGAAAGCTAACATGCTGGGATCAACCCGTAAGTCTGGATTCAGACGCTTAAGTTGTGAAATAATGTTAACTGCAAATTGTAGTTTTGTGGCATCTTTTTGTGCATTAAACATTTCATGCATTCTTTGTTGCATCCTTTCTTCCATTTCTACCATTTTTTATTGCAGCATCTTATCGGTAGAACTTGAAGAGGTTCCAATATCGCACACTTATCTTTTTAAGGAAGTCTTGGTAACCCCACGTCCATACAATCTTAGGCGTCCTGGATGCTCAAGTCCCATGACGGACGCAAATGCGTCAACTGATTGACTGCCATCTTCAGTTTCTTGTGTTGATTGTATCCTATCCATGTCAGCCTACAAGACAAAATTGAGTCAATTTTATATTAGAAAGTATATAAAATTGAGTCAATAACTAACAGACAAATGATATTAACAAACTTTAAATTAGTAACTCATACAGTTTTATTAAGAGTACCCGCATACGAGGACTTGTATACTCGATCGAGCTTTCTTTTTCTGGTAGCCACAAATATATCCTTACTTGATAGAGGTTCATAAGTTTCTTTCTTTTTCTCCTGGTTACATAAAAAGTGGTATTAAAATAGGTCAAATTATGCCTAGCAGTTTCATATTTAAAGAATAATAAGAAAAAACATATCAAACCTCGCATATTCTTGCAAAACTTTTTTTTCCAGTAGTGTGTGGATATCTCAACTTTTGGCGATTGGCTTTGTTGGCTTCTTTCATTTTCTGCAACAAAAAAGAAACATTAACAATGAATACATCTGCTACATGGAACAAGGCTAATTAAGCAAATAATGGAACAATATTCAGTTTTACCTTGTAGGTATTAGAGTTCCAATAACTAAGAAGTTCCCTAAATTGAGAATCCGGAACATCAACCGGCCTATTCTCCATTCGAAGCTCGTCATTCTCATAGGGTTCAAAATGGTCTTTATATAACTGGTTTTTATACTTTCTCCAAGCATTTGAAATTGAGTCAAGAACCCACTTTTTTGCACCTTCATGAATGTCATATTTTTCCTACAAATTTAGAGTAATTAGGTTGGAGTAAACAATGTGAAATATCCACTCACACCTATTGGATATTGAAAATGTCAAACCTTGACATATTTCCACATATCTTCTTTTGTCTCAAGTTTCCTCCAATCAAACACATTAAGAGGACAAAAGGTCGCAGTCCTTGCCAATGTACCAAGGAAGCTACCCAACTCATTCACATCATCATTAGTAGGACCTATGGGTTGATTGTTCTCATTTAGCACAATGAGCTTGCGCTCTTTCCTACCATGAACACTTTGCATCTGAGTTTTTCCTCTATTTCGTTTTTCGGCAGAAGGACCTACATAAATATAAAGTAAGAATAATCACCAAATATAATTATGTTATTGAATTCTGTATGTTCTTGCCTTGTTCCTCGGATTGCTCGTTTGTTTCATGATTGGAAGAATCCTCAACTTGTTCTTGTACCGTTTGTGAAGTACGAGGGGTGGAATCCCGTGGTAGTTGTTGTAATTGTTTACATACTGGTTGTGATGCAAGAGAGGTAGAGTTCAGTGGAATTTGTTGCACTTGCTCATGTACTGTCTGTGCTGGTGCAGAAGTAGAATGCGGAGGCAGCGATCCACCTGCAGAAGTAGAGTGCTGCAATTTTTCGCGCACTACTTGTGATGCAGGAGGTGTAAAGTTCAGTGACATTTGTTACACTTGCTCATGTACTGTTTGTGCTGGTGTAGAAGTAGAATGCAGAGGCAGCAACCTTGGATCTTTGATAACTCTATTTATTTTCAATGACGAAACCTTTAGGTTTCGCAAAGATGCAAGCGATCCAGCTGCTATGCATTTTGTTAATTTTTTATTTTTACTTGAACGCCCTTCCCTATTCATGATCCGCTTACCTCTGTTAAAAAAAAAAGATACACATGAGAGCTAATAAGTATTTGAACACAAACAATAGAAACCAAATCATTGGGCAAATCCCAGAAAACCTTTCAAGATTACGTGAATACTATGCCAAAATGTGGGATATAGAAATGTTGTTGCACTTCTTGCATTGAGTAGCCAGAATCCAGGTTTGATAAGAATTGAAAATGCTGAGCAAATGCTACCAGAGGAAGTGAAGTTTTTCATACCAAGGCATTCCAAGTAGATGAAGATTTTGTTAACAAGATTCAACCATTCATTAGTGTAATAAACCACTAGTGTTATCACTGTGTTACAAGTAAGAAAAATTGTTACTGGTATTATCATTTGAAAATTTAAATGCTTGTGCTAGAGACCTTAGATTTTTTAATCAATGATGTGGTTATCTTTATAGAATTATTACTTAAAATAAAGAAAGTATTACATCTGCCTCTATCCTATAATTAAGTACTTTTTATCTAGTCTTCTAATGAGTTTTACCTTGTATTTACGCAAAAGACTATTTTCTAGATACATTCATTATCTAAACCAGCTTTTTATTTCAGCTTTTTGATTCCACGTCCCCATTCACATCATCAGGATGCTTTAGGACATATGTTAAAAGCAGTAGTTCCAGGTTTAACCTTTTGCGGTGGAGATCCATAACTAGAGGATCCAATGGTACTAGTTATAGCAGCATTTGCTGCTTGCTGGAGATATGCCATGTTGTTGGCATGATGTTTATGGAAAAGAGCCTGACTCTCTTGGATTCCTTCAAAATTTTTGCAGTCCATGCATTTATAATTTTCAGAGCAAAGAATATTACCTTGGAAGTACTCGCAGTACTTCTTAAGGCAACCTAATTTCTTGCAGTGGCAGCCTTTGTTATGCTTTGGCAATACTAAGCCTTTATTATGCTTTGGCAGCTTGCTGAAAGTTCACATACTATAGCTGATATTGAGCTGCAGAGATAAAGTAGATATTTACAAGAGCAAAGCCCTACCATAGCTACAATAACTTAGACAGAATTCACACACATGACCATACCATTCAATTTATGATGCACATAAATATGCAAAATAAATTATCTTGTGTCACGACCCTAGTTCACCAATCGTGAACATGTCGTGATGGCACCCAGTCCCCACGACTAGGTAAGCCTAACACGTTGCGGAATATACAAGTCTATGAACTTTAAACAAGAAATAGAGGAAAAACAATATAAATAGGAATGTAATCCATGCCGCTTGGCACATACACTCGTCAACACACTGTATAAAACACCACCAAGATTCGGAATCCCACGGGCAACACAGACTAAAAGAGAGAATACAACTGTGGCTCTATGTGTGAAGAGTATCTAACAAATACATGAGAGAAAACATCTACTAATACTATCAGAATAGAAGGAAGGCCTCCGGATCCGCGGACGTAGCAGATCATACCTCGAGGTCTCCCAAAATGCTGCTGAATCACCTAATATGAGCCTGCCCCGATGTACCCGGATCTGCACAACAAAAGTGTGCAGAAGAGTAGCATGAGTACACCACGGCGGTACTCAGTAAGTGCCAAGCCTAACCTCGATGGAGTAGTGACGAGGAAGGTCAGGGCCCTACTGAGAAACAATAATATAGTGATGATAACAATAATAAACAGTTTAAATGATAATAACTCCCGCAATAACAACAATAAAATGAATACTGCAACCGTCTACAATTAAGCTAACAACAAATAACCAACTCAATAAAACACGTCCGGGACCTGTGGGAATCAAACCCACCGTCCCATTGACAGTACCTCTGGGTCTCCGGGAATCGAACCCGCAGCCCATGTCTCAATAAATAATAAATAACTCAGGATCTTCGGGAATCGAACCCGCAGTCCCTACCAATAACTCAGAATCTCGGGAATCGAACCCGTAGTCCCTACCAATAACTCAGGATCTCGGGAATCGAACCCGTAGTCCCTACCAATAACTCGGGATCTCGGGAATCGAACCCGTAGTCCCTACCAATAACTCGGGATCTCGGGAATCGAACCCGTAGTCCCTACCAATAACTCAGGATCTCGGGAATCGAACCCGTAGTCCCTACCAATAACTCAGGGATCTCGGGAATCGAACCCGCAGTCCCTACCAATATCACTCCGGGTCTCTGGGAATCGAACCCACAGCCCTGGGTCTCCGGGAATTGAACCCGCAGTCCACAAACATAACAAATAAAGGAAAACGCAGAAAAAATATAATATGCTTAACTACAACTTTACCAAAATTAGTGCCAACAACTATCAAGAAGCTCAAGTAAGGCAATTAGGCAACTAGTCATAAAGTACTACCTAATCATGATTTTCTAACTACTACCGGGTAAGAATATCGGATTAATCGGCTAAAAACAGGGATATCACAAATTAGGCATTTTATATAAAGTATGTGTTCAACAACCAGCGCATGTACACGCTCGTCACCTCGCGTACAAGGCATTTAAACTTTCACATAAAAATCCTAGGGGTGGAAGTTCCCCCACACGAGGTTAGACAAGCCACTTACCTCCATTCCGGTACAAAGCCGCTAAGAAACGACTCCCTTGCCACGAGTATCCGACTCCGAGTGGCTCAACTCTATCCAATTAAGTTGCAAATTGTAAATAATAATTCAAGTAATTTATTCTACAATTAAATTCTAAGCTAATACGAAAAATTATGAAAAATGACCAAGATCACACAAACATCGATGAAGCTCGATTTCTAAAAGACGGCGTTTTTAGCCATACATATCCGAAATTTGCCCCTTAATGATACTACGATGATCCAATATAGTTATGTAACTTCAATCTACAATTCAACATTCAATAGGGCCAATATTGATAATAAATTCCATAACTTATGCCATTTATGCATATTATCAAACACCTTGTAGGCATGGTTATTTTTACCTCATAACTATAGTATTGGTTCTTCCAACTATCACCATTAACCAACAATTCATCTCACCATCATTCCTAACCAATTTATAACTTCCAAATACACATGTATGACCATCCATTCACACCCAACCAATAAAATTCCATCAAATAAACACCTTTAAATCCCTACCATGTTCATGTATTTAAATTGGGAATTTATGACTTTCAATTACCATGCCATAAGTTGTAATACTTGATTCATACTCATATTCCCATAATATACCCATATATATAAGCCTAAGGTGTAGGATTTACATTTTGGAAGAAATCTTGCAAAACCCCTTTTGAGTTCTTGAAGGAATTTCTTGAAAATATAAAGATTTTCAAGATTAATCCATGTTAATATAAGTGTTTAGGAGTAGTAATCAACTCAAAATACTCCAAAAATCTTACCTTGGATCATAGAAATGAAGAGTAGGACGGATTCCTCTTGAGAGAGCAAGCCCTTGCCCCAAAAATGACTTTGGAACTCTCTATACCCGGTCTTGGGGTATTTAGGAGCCTGCTACTAGCACGCCCGCGCTAATTAGCGCGGGTTGAGGCAGTAAATAACCCATTAGCGCGAGCAATTAGCGCGCCCAGGCTAAGGCCGCGCTACTGACACATGCCCAGAAAAATGATCATAACTTTCCGTTTACACCTCCAAATGACGAACGGTTTGTTGCGTTGGAAACTAGACTCAAAGGGCTTTAATTTGATAGGTTGTAGCTCACACAACTCTTTATATAACGGGAGATATGATCGTTTAAAGTGAGGTCTTGTGCACACTCATTTACATCTTCGCCAATTATGAAGTTTTCCAACTTCAAAAGTTCCCGTTAACCATCCGAAATCACCCCGAGGCCCCCGGGACCTCAACCAAAAATACTAACACCTCCTAAAACATCATGAAAACTTGTTCCAATAATCGACATGCATCAAACAACGCCAATACCATCAAATTTCATCGAATTCAAGCTTAAGTTCTTCTAAAACTTCCATAACACGCATTTAATCAAAAACCCGACCAAACGACGTCCGAATGACCTGGAAATTTGCGGACATATCCAAAATCACATAACAAAGCTACAGAAATTGTCGGAATTCCATTCTGACCCCCGGATCAAAATCTCACCTATCGTTCGGATTCGCCAAAATTTCAACCTTCGGCATTTCAAGCCTAATTGAGCTACGGGCCTCCAAAATACATTCCGAACGCGCTCCCAACCCCGAAATCACCTAACGGAGCTAATGGAACCATCGGATTTCCGTTCCGAGATCGTCTTGACACTATTCCGACTACGGACCATTTTCTAGCTTTAAAGCTCTCATTTAGGGACGAAGTGTCCCAAAATGCTCCAAATTTCAGAACCGACTCTCCCGGCAAACCACAATAGCAGAAATAAACTTAGGGGAACAGTTAAATTGGGGTTTGGGGCATAATTTTCTAAAATGACCGGTTGGATCGTTACATCTTGTCATGGTCTGTGTGTCAAATAAGTAGGTCAAACTAAATTTGGTGGGTTAAAGGCTTAAAGCTGGTTTAGGCAATGAATGTATCATGATCCAAGATAAAAGTTTACTCGAGTCAAAGATAGGTTGGGTCAATTTTGACTAAACAATGGGTCAAACTAACCAACCACCCAAGTTAAAACCATTAGAACTCATTAGAAGACTAGATAAAAAGCTGGTATAGACAATGAATGTATCTAGTCTTCCTTACTGCATCTTGCTCGTTCGAAAGCCATAAAAACGAGCTTATTTCAGTTTCCTAGACAGATTCATCGACAAATTTGTCTCAACTGGAATCAACATAATAACTGGTAACAGAATAACTGGAAGCAACAGAATAACTGGAAGTAACAGAATAACTGGTGTATACATAATATGTAGATTCAAGTGTTATAAATATTATTAGTACCTCAATTATATGTCGATTCAAGCCTCAACCGGCTGCTATCAACAAGTGCAACAATATCACAAGATCCAAAACCAAAAATCCTGCAAAACTGAAGCATCAGATCTAAAGAAAAGCTTGGAATTTACATGTCCATCACTTGTTTAAGCTTTTGCTATCTTTCCAAAGAAAAGCTTGGAATTTACAGATCAAGGCACATTGAAAATTGGTTGAAGTACCATGGTCGCAATGACTGGCATTCAATGAAGAAGCTCTTATACTGTATTTACCTCCAAAATTCTCTAAAATTAACTGGAAAAAGTGTCTGTTTTTACTGCATGTGAAGTTTATCCGAGTTGAGCGTAGGATTTTTTAATGCTTGAATTTCATTAAATGCTAATTGGAACCACTTTTGATTCCCTGCTGACCCATTTTGTGTGAAGTTCATTAAATGTGAGCAGAAACATAAGCAGCTCATCGTGTAATCTGGTGTGGCAGAAGAGATGAGAACTAATTCTCTAATGTGTTGCAGGTTGAAAATTTAAATGCATGTGCTAGACCTTAGATTTTTAATCAATGATGTGGTTATCTTCATAGAATTATTACTTAAAATAAAGAAAGGATTACATATGCCTCTATGCTACAATTAAGTACTTTTTATCTAGTCTTCTAAAACTACAAGAAAAAGGGTCTTTAGCGAAGGGAAATTTGGTCGCTATAGGTCCAAATACGGTCGTTATCGGTCAATAACGACCGGTAAAAATCCGGTCGTGACCGGTCGTTAAAGGTCTTGACGTTAAAAGTTCACGACCGGATTCCAATCCGGACGTTAAAACATTTTTAACGACAACAACTAATCCGGTCGTTATAGCACATTTCAATGACAGACTTTCCCTTCGTTAATTGCCATTTCACTGTCGTTAAGAGCCTCTATTAACGACAAATAATTCTGCTTTTAAACAACAAAAATTACTCTCGCTAATTATGAATTGCTCTCAACATTACGTTTAATGGCCAAAATTCTATTCGCTAATGATAATTTTAATAAATATAATAAGATGGAACTAATGGACCACATCACCAAAAATATAAACATTTAATACTCATAAAAGATCATTGTTAATTACAAAGAACTAATGCATCACAGACTAAAATGTATAAATATTAAATTGTATGGCATTATTCTTTCCAAAGTCCAAAAAGAAAAGAATAGCATTGTAGCATCTAAAAGGACAACTCAACCCCTTTCAAAACAAAGTAGGTTCCTCTCGCAATTCAACTTGGTCTTTAACTTTTACAGCTGCTTCAACTCGCTCAACAATACCCCTTGCTTCAATAGTGAACATGTCCAATGAAGTAGTACCCGTTGCTCAACAATAACACTTGCTTTAACTGCAAATATTTTTACATCCAAAGAAGTATATTCAGAATTAAGTTAACAAGTCCATCATTCAATAACGAAAGAAAGAAAGACTGCTTCAAGTATCTTTCAATTTGCAATCCATTAAATTGAGAATTCAACCACTATATATCATCGTAAAATCGTTCATAAACATGAGAAGGCAAAAAGAAAAATAATAACAAGCCTAAAAGCAGGAGCATAGAAAAAAAAATAGTGCTCAGCTGCTACGAACTATGTTCATCCTATACGACTTCATAAAGAGCCAATATGAAATACCTGCTGGAACAGATCCTCTTCACTTTCATAGGGAGACCATTGTATGAGGACAATAAAAATACCTTCCTTCTCTTCCTTTGCAACGCGAACAATAAAATCAGATCTGCCCCGGTTCTCATGCGACTTGTTTTCAAATCATTTCCATCTAGCAACTCATTACAAAGTTATAAGTCAATTTTTGCATACTAAAATATAGTTGTACAGTTTTCAAGCATGCAATCGTTGTAAGCCTAAGATGGTATCCCGATTTACAAGGTGCACTCTATTTGGATATAATGATATGATTTAGTGACTACCAAAGTTTTGAATATCTGGATATATAGCATGTACTGGGGTCATTGGGTGGATCAAATTAATAAGATGCATAAAAAATTTAACATACACAGGGACAACATATTTGGAACGCCAATAGTTCCTCATAAAGAGCCAACAAATAAACTCAAACCCTCAGCAGTATCTTCAAGAAAGATTCTTGATCTGATAAGAGGACAAGTGCATGATAGTGAAGTAAGAAACCTCATACTATCTCCCTTTTTTGTAATAAACAAATGAATTAAAATACTAGGTTGCTACTATTGTAAGACGTGAAACAAAGATCCGAAGTACATCTCACAAAAATATGAACTATTAGGGCGTTTTACATCAATATCACTAAACTAGATTGAAGGGGAAAAAGACATCACTTACTTGAAAATTACATGTCTCGTCTCCTGATAAATGACACACTATTTCTTTAGCAAAATACCTAACTCAAGGAGCAGCTCCAAAGAATCTAACTTAAAAAATTCAATTATTGATCAACAAATAAAGATAATAATATATTTTTAAAAATGCTAAATAACATATGTAAGCTAACTATTTTACAAATGTTACACATTAATGAAAGTTAGGAAAAAAATATAAAATTACAAGCTTCAATTCTTGCGTCCGAAAAATAATTGAATTGTTAGTTCATGAATGCCGTAAATAAAAAGTTAGATATTCAGAAAAATATAAGGATGTAGTGAGACAGAGAGAGAAGTTTTACCTATTTCCTTTGAAACATAGAATATAAACTGCACCCATTTCCTCTGAACCATGACAAATGTTACCATTGAAAGATGTAGAAAGAAAATAAATACGTAACTATAAATCTACCTTCAACTGCACATTAATGATAAGATAATCTTTAAAGACAAAAATGTGTAATCAGCTAACAGGTGCTTCAAAAAGTTTGGCAACTCCATTCTTCCATCTTTGCTACGTCTGTCTTCGCACTCGCCCTTTCATCAGCACTATTAGAGATTAAATCGTATTCCGCCATCTTAACAAGCCATCCCTTCTAGAAACCTTCTTCATCACAGTAGGATATATGCTTATTTTCTTAGCATTTACAACAATGGGAAGATGGAAATGTCTTGCAAAGTCTTTCAATTCTAACATTGCAGTTCATCCCCTCTATTATATTAAAGAAAAAAGTGGTCCTAATTCGAAATACTACCATGAAAAAAGATGACAATATCTCTACGCAAATGTATAGCACCAGAGAAAACTTTTTAAAAAAATTGAACAATCAAGTCCTGCTAAGATGCCTTTTTCAAACTTTCAATGTCACATACTACAAAAATGTGGCATGTTTCATGTCTGGTCATTTCCTTTTATTCATTCACTAATACCTACGGTTGAAGCAGAACCAGATTTTGTTGGTTCTGTGCCGATAGTGTTCTCTCATATTTCAAAGTGAATCACCGAAGCCAAATCCATCTTGCGCAGACGGGTAAAATAACAAATTTATGCCAGTTTAATAACAAATAATAAATAACTAAAGAAGAAAATGAACACGTTAAAGAAAAAATCAACAGATAATACCTTAAAATATCAAATGTACAGATAGATAACCATATTCACGAGAAATAAGTTGACTGTTCAACCCTTGTTTAGTAGTAGAGGAGTTCATTGCTCGGGGTTACACACACTTTCTTATATAACGAAAGAACCACAAATTCTCAACCAACACAGCCTACAGATATAATCAATATATTATGCAAAAAGTGGAAAGTAATTTAGAGTCACTTTTGTGCTCTACATACACTATAATTATAGTCGCACAAGCATAGTACAAGTGATCAGTTTCTTCAACTGTTGGATGTTTTCCAACTTTGTAAACGATTTTTTACTATTAATTCTAAATCTGGAGAACCCCCAGCACAATTACCTGAAAGTCAAGCATACAACTAAAGAGAAACAGAAGAGGTATTACTATTACAGGTAATAAACTTTAAGTATGACACTATATAAACTGCCCCTGCAGGTTTTACTGTATCTATATCTAGAAAGCATCAAGAACTAGACCTTTAGAAGTGGAGCTAAGAATTATCATCCAGTTTGCATGACATCCTATTATACATATTAGAAATAATGATATACACTTTAGTTACGTATCTATTTACTAGCCATATTTAGTGAATAGCAAAAAGAATGAACCAAGTCACAAAAATTAGAGCACTACTGCACAAAACATCAGCTGTTCTAATACTTTTGATACACCAATTATAAAGGAGAAGAAAGCTAGGATACGTGAACCTAATGTTACACCAGTCCAAAATATAGGACCTGCTGATGTGCAAACTGTTATGGATCCGAAGATATAGCTTATATATTTTCTTATCCTTCTTTACTTTTCGTTTGGATACAGTATTTTGAAGGCTTCAACTTCTAAAAGGAAAAGTTTGAAAACTTTAGAACTGGTCAGTTAACAAGTATCATTAAATATGAAACAACAACAACATACCCAATGTAGTCCCTTGAAAGATAAATTAAAAAAAAGACCAACTTTTATGTTCGTATTTATATCATTAGTTTAGAAGCATAGCAGCAAATAGTGAAACGTGTTTGTCTTTCTCTTTGTTGGATCTATTGTTCATTCATCTACAACTTCTACTCTTAGTTCGTACATCATATTTTAGATGCATAGTAGCACACAACAACAATAACAACATACCCAGTATTATCCCACATCGTAAAGTCTGGGGAGGGTAGTGTATACACGGACCTTACCCTTACCTTGTGAAGGTAGAGAGCTGTTTCCAATATAGACCTTCGGCTAAAAAAAATACTAACTATTAATTATGTTAGCTAGAATTAATAAGTGCTCATTGAAATCTATACACAATGGTTTACAATCTCAAAGGAGAATTACAAGAACTCTAAACTTTTCAGACTACAGTGTGTATTAGAGCAATGAGTTAGACGATGAAATGAAAAATTGTACCTAAAGTTTACTGAACAATTTTTGGGGGAGACTGTTTATCTTCTATGCGATAGCATTAGTGTGGACATGATGTTTTCAAATGAAAAGGAAAAGTATATAACTATACATCCATATTCTATATAATTTAGATACATACATATAATTAATCACCAGAAAAAAGTAATTTTAATAGAGCAAGAATTTCTTTCAACTATATTTTTCACATAATAGTGTATTGTGCATTGAACGACTTATAAATCCATTTCACATGGCTTGATATAATTCACAAAACCTTGAATAATCTTGGACTACCACAGATCATTACAATAGAAATTATTCGGGCGTGGGGCGATAATTTCTTAATTGAATGCTGCATTAATATTAAAACAGGCGTGTTCCCTAAATGAACGAAGCTTGAAAAAAGAAAACATAAAAAGTATTAACTTAAAATTGCTTGCCATGGTGTTAGAACTGATAATTTGTACCAACTTTAGTATAAGAGGAAATAAGATTGGTGTACTCCATAGAGAAGAAGACAAACAATTCACTTGGCCAAAGTTGAAAAGCACTCAAGAAAGTTTTTAATGTATATAATAAAATTATCAAAAATATGTATATCAAAATTCATATCCCTTTTTTCTTTCTTTCTGCCAATCTTAAATTCAAGTGCTGAAATATGGAATTACCTTTCCTTGCCTGAACTGCAATTCTAATGAAATATTTCCTTGCCTAAACTCCAATATGAGACGCCCTTATTTCATTCACAACAAATTCAACAGAATTTCAAGTTCTTTTATCTTTTGTATCTTAGACTAGTGTCTATCAGAAATTCAATCCATGATCATTAAAAGTTGAACTTCTTCCAAATATGCTAGGTCCGTATCTTTTCTGGTTAAATTGGAATACTGGTTGCGGTCCAGCATTAACTTTATGTACAACAGTTTATACCTGTCAGTACTGCATATCCATTAATAACATTCCAATAAATTTGTAGCCAGAGGTAAATCGGTTCCCCTAATATACAAGAAATGAAACCCATAACAGCCTTTGAGTTTGTCAGCATAAACAAAGTTGAACACATATCTGAAGCTATTTTTTTCAATATAAGGATAAGGAGGAAGCTATTAATAGCCAAAGAGTGTAATCAACAAGGCTAACAAATGACATATATGTCCCAACAATCACAAGTAATACAACAAGTACCATATGGATCACAAGGTGTTTCAATAGGGCAACAACAAGGATATGCTATGCGACTAATTGAACTCAAATTCAGAAAACGTTTCAAAATAACGGTCTGCTCAATTGATACCCAGCCCCCCACATCTCGAGCTCACTACTTACAACTCAATATCAAATCCATTCTTGGATTCAACTACTTCTATTTCTACCCCTTTTCTTGCAACTACTGTCCCAATATTCCAACTACGAATATTTACTTCTCGTTTATGATAAATTAAATTAAAAATAGAAATATTCAGCTGAACAAAATTATTTGTGAATTAAAAATAAAATTCTAACATGTTTCATGAATTCTTAATGATAAAAGTTACAGACTTAGAGAGATCTAAGCAAAGAACATCCATCGTTATATATATTCCGGGAGAACAACAACAAGAACAACAACTAAAGTATATATTCTGAAAAGAAAAACTACGAAATGAATTAGTCCATCGTTATAATAAAATAAAAAATAAAAAGTAGCTAAAGTATATTGTACAGTACCAACGCCAAATTTCTGTTCGTTTCTGGGAGACACGTCCGAACCACCAAAACACCAACCAAGCTCATCCATGGCTGAAGATCAACAGGTCAAAACAAAATATATATTTTTGTTTTATATCTATGTATATGAAAGAAACTTAACTCCAAAAGTAGAGGAGAAATAGCCAAAAATCAGAGAAGAAAACATAAATTTTTGTATATCTCTTTCTGTAATCTTTTTTCTGTAATTTGAAATGGGAACAAAAAATCGAAGAAGAATACCTGAAAGTGGAGAAGAAAATTTGCCCTTAAAACCATAGCTTTTCACTCACTTTTTCTGTTCAAAACCTAATAATTGAATTTGAAAAAACTGGGTTTCGTCTAAACTAAAATTAACATAAAAATGGTACAATTTCAAAACATACCTTGACGAGAAGAAACGTGAGCAGTTGTTGTCAGACCGACAATTTCTCTAATACGATGAGATTGACATTTGAACACCAGTAATTTCGCTGAATTTTACTTGCCCTTCTAAGAGAAATAGCAGTTTCATGCTGAATTTTACTTGCCCTTCTTGGAGAAATAGCAGTTTCAGTTTCAGGTTTCGCTCTTCTAGGAGAAATAAGTGTTCTATTGGAGAAGTCTGAGGGTTTTTGTCCTTCTTTCTTTGGGGAGGTTGGCGGATTGCGCTGGGAAAAAAGAGGAAAATGTTTAGCGCCTGAAGCCTGAGGGTTTTTTCTTCTTTTTGGGGGGTTGGAGGATTGGGCTGAAAAAAAAAGAGGGAAATGTTTAGCGCCACTTTTTATTAGTTAATAACGACGGGCTATATTATACTTTAAAGGCCGAATGCTATCCCTTCGTTAATATTTAGCTAATAATTAATTTAACGACCGGAAAAAAAATTGGTTGTTATAAGTATACTTATAGCGACCGGATTTTAGTCCCTTCGTTGAGAAGTGGTCGTTAATAATTAATTTCTTGTAGTGTAATGAGTTTTACCTTGTATTTACGCAAAAGACTATTTTCATAGCAGTGGTGAATTTCCTAATAAATAGTTTTATGTGAGTGTTGGATTGGGATTTCTTGTAGGTATTCTTGTTCATTACTATATCTTGCTCATTCGAAAGCCATGTAAACGAGCTTATTTCAGTTTCCTAGAAAGAGTCATCGACAGATTTGTCTCAACTGGAAGCAACATAATAACTGGTAACAGAATAACTGGAAGCAACAGAATAACTCGAAGCAACAGAATAACTGGTGTATACATAATATGTAGATTCAAGTGTTATAAATGTTATTAGTACCTCAATTATATGTAGATTCAAGCCTCGATCGGTTGCTATCAACAAGTGCAACAATATCACAAGATCCAAAACCAAAAATCCTGCAAAAATGAAGCATCAGATCTAAATTCTAAAGGAAAAACAAATAAATATATATTAAAAATAACAGTATTAGAAACAAAAATAGTTATAAACTATTGGTAAAAAAATTATCACTCACTCAAACCAGAATATATTTAAAAGAATTTCAAAATTTCTCTCTTTAATCATCTGATTCCATCCAGTCCCAATCGGTATCGTCAAACTCATCCTCCTCTTTCGATGTTTCTATAATTGTATCATTTAAATGTTGTGCGTTATATGGAATATTAACGACATCAACGGGTACGTCGTCTCTAGAGCATCTAACGTCAGCATCAACTAATCCACTTAAGGCACCAATGTCATCATTTGGCTCTCTCCAAAATGCGTCTTCAATATTAGGGCAATTCTCTTCCTCTAAATCATACAAATCAACATGGACTTTATTCCTTGCATAATAAACATCTTTCTCAACTGGATCCTCCACATAAAAAACTTGATAAACTTGTGATGCCAACACAAAAGGGTCATCTATACTACATAATTTGTTAAGGTATACACGAGTTAACCCATATTCATCTATTTCGTTACGAAACCAATCACATCTAAATAGTACAACGCTAAAACAACCCCAATAATCAACCTCAATGATATCTTGAATAGCTCCATAATAGATAACCTCACCATCGATGGGATTTTGGTCCCTAGAGCTAGCAAAGCTATTGGTTGTTGCCGATAAAGTCACTCCACTATTTTGACTCTTGTATCAGGAATCCCATTCTATTGTATGAAATCGGTGTCCATTAATAAAATATGCAGTATATCTTTTGGCGATTGTATTAGGCCCTTTAGCTAGCCATCTTAAATAATCGGGTTCTTCAATATTTTTAACTTTTTCTGCAAACCAATTGTTGAATTCCCGACTATGCTTCCTTGCCCTTTCCCATGCATTTGATCTACTATGACTACCAATTAAATTTGTATGTTCCTTGTAATCACGAATTTTATAAAATTAATCATATCATAAAGAAAAACAAACAACAACAACAACAACAACCCAGTATAATCCCACTTAGTGGGGTCTGGGGAGGGTAGTGTGTACGCAAACCTTCCCCTACCCTAAGGTAGAGAGGCTGTTTCCAAATAGACCCCCGGCATCCTTCCCCTCCAAGAACTACCCACCTTGCTCTTGGGGAGACTCGAACTCACAACCTCTCGGTTGGAAGTGGGGGTTGCTTACCATCAGAGCAACCCCTCTTGTCTTTATAAAATTAATCATATCATAAAGAAAAAGAAACATATAAATTAAATAAATCAAATATAATTTATCTTACTCGATAAACTTTTCCACTTGTTCATCGCCAGTATTGAACAGAGCATACCGATGGGCTTCATAACATAACTGTGGATCCATGAGAAAAGTATTTTTCTTCTTACTTCCAATTGGATGTCCTAACATAGGGAATATATGTGACAAATTTTGAGGGCACTCATCATCCACAGTTGTGTATCTACTGAATCTTGTCTTCACGCCATCATGTAAGTATCTCGAACAAAATTCAAGCACTCTTCCGCCAAAAATCCCTCTGCTATTGATGCTTCTGGACAAGATCGATTACGAACAAATGCCTTGTACTTACATAGGTTCCTCTCAATAGAATACATCCAACGAAGATGAGCCGGACCTCCAAGCTTAATTTCATTCACCAAATGAATAGGCAAATGTGGCATTATGTCAAAAAATGTTGGATGAAAAATCTTTTCAAGCTCACAAGTTATATCAACAATTTCAGACTGCATTTTTTCAAGATCTCTTCGCCTTATGACCTTACTACATATGGCTTTAAAGAAATTGCCAAACCTAATCAAGGCCAACGAGATGTTCTTGGGCAACGCCTTTCTAATAGCAACCTGGAGCAAGTAATGCATTATAAAATGAGCATCATGACTCTTGTACCCTAATATTTTCATCTCTTTCACTTGCACGCGATTTGAAATATTCGAAGCACACCCTTTTGGTAACTTGGCATTTTTCATAACGATGCAAAACAAATTTTTCTGTTCTGGTTTCATGTAGAATCAAGCTTGGGCCAAACTCACACTACCTTTATCATCTTCTCTTGGTTGTAGCTCTTTTCGTATTCCCATTTCTTGTAAGTCATAGCGAGAATTTACATGATCCTTTGACTTTTTTTCTATTTCCAATAAAGTCCCAAGTATACTGTCACATATGTTTTTCTCGATGTGTATCACATCAAGATTGTGCCTTAATTTATTATGCGCCCAATATGGTAATTCAAAGAAAATAGATCTTTTTTTCCACGGACCATTTTTATCCTGAGGTCTTTTTTTCCCCTTTCCAAAGACATTGTTGAATTCACGAAGCTCTTCATACACTTCCACACCCGACAAAGGAGTAGGTGCATGTCTATGCTCCTAATTACCATCAAATGACTTCTTATCTTTTCTCGATGGATGATCAAGAGGCAAAAATCTTCGATGCCCCAAGTAACACATTTTATGACTATGTTTGAGATATCGTGAGCATGTGTCATAATTACAGGTGGGGCATGCCAATCTACCCTTGGTGCTCCAGCCTGAAAGCATTGCTAAAGTTGGAAAATCACTAACTGTCCACAATAAGGCTGCACGCATTTGGAATGTTTTCTTTGTCGCAACATCATATGTTTCTATCCCAGTTTCCCATAGTTCCTTCAATTCTTCAATTAATGGTTGTAGATACACATCTATATAATTTCCTGGAGATGAAGGACCTGGAATGATCATTGACAACATGATATATTCTGGCTTCATGCAAATCCATAGTGATAAGTTATAGTTCATTAACATGACAGGCCACGTGCTATGAGAAATGCTCATGGTTCGAAATGGGTTGAAACCATCACTTGAAAGACCCAACCTAACATTTCGTGGATCTCTGGAAAAGTCTCGGTGTAGAGAATCAAAATCTTTCCAAGCTTCTCCATCAGCAGGATGCCTCATATTTCCATCAATGGGTCGTTCATTAGCATGCCATGTCATTGCAATGGCTGTTTCAGGACACATGAATATCCTCTGAAGCCTAGACTTTAAGGGAAATTACCTTAAAACCTTTACTTGGACTTTAGAGCTTGTATTAGTTAAGGAAGCATCAACAATTTTCCATCGAGAAGCCCTACAAACAAAGCAATTATCGGCATTTGCATTGTCTTTCCAAAATAACATGCAATCATTAGGGCATGCATGTATTTTTTTATAATAAAGACCCAAATCTTTTATCATGTTTCTAGCCTTATTGAAAGATTCTGGAAACTGAGCAAAGGGAAATGCCTCTTTTAACAACCCTAGCATATCTGAAAAGGCCACATTACTCAATATATACAAGGATTTAAACACGTACAACCGAATAGTAAAACTCAATTTAGTAAAGGTTTCACACCCAGAATATAGTTCTTGTTTGCCTTCCTCTAATAATCTGAAAAATCACTTAGCATCTTCAGATAGAGTCTCTCTCATCTGTTCTTCCTGCTCTGCCTCACATTCTACATTCCTAAAGGTATCATGAAGTAATCCATCAATATCATCACGCATGTTTGAACCTTCATCATTATTGCTTTGGGGAGGTGCATTTCTACACAAAAAGCCTTCCCCATGGAAAACCCATTTGGTGTAACCATCAACAAAACCGTTAACAACCAAGTGATCCTCCACCATATTTCTATAGTGCCAATAGTGATTAATACATTTTTTGCAAGAGCATAATATTTCATTTCCCTAGGAAGCTCGTTCAAATGCCTTATCAAGAAAATTGTTCACTCCACGGATATACTCATCCGTCCATCTTAGGAGATACATCCAACTTTTATCTCCATTATCCATTGAAATCCTATACGATCAAATTAAATCAACAAATTAACCAAATAAACATACACATAATAAGATATTGACCAATTTCTTTAAAGGTGAAAACTCATAAAGAGGAGCAACTGAAGAGAAATGGGATATTTATCTTTATTTGACACATACACATGAACTTTTTTACTGCATATATAAAATTTTCTTAAGGTGTTTCAACTCATAACTTCATGATTACTAGTAATAACTATTGGAATGTACTATATTTTTATTAGTAGTAAAGTTTTTTACTCTCTATATATGATAATAGTTTTGGCTCAGATATGTTAAGAATATGCAGTGACTTTCTGTTTATTCTCTATATATGATAACTTACAAATGACACAACAAAAGCATCTGAAGAATATTCATTGTTGGTACAAGTAAGAAATGGCTGAATTAGGTGTGCACTTGAATAATTCTGAACGGCCAAATCCCGATCAAGACCATAACTTACAATTATCTCAGACAAATAGGTAACACAAAAAGAAGAACTGAATCTATGAACTAGTTAAACTCACAGAATCAACATTGACTAAATGAATCAATGTTTACATTTCAACTCATTAAAAAAATTATTACTTGGCTAAATCTATTCAATTACTCCTCTTTAAGTTTTCTAGGTGAACAATAGTTATCTTTGGTTACCTCTTTTTGGGTGCCGGCAATGCCTATGAAGCAAGGCCATCAAATATCTTACATGCTTATGCTGGTGTTCTCTTTTCCAATCTTTTGTTTTCTGTTATATTTTCAGACCGACGCACTTGAAATATAATAACATAACAAGAGTCCTTGAATAGATTAATGGTGTTCTTGCATTGTTAAATTTTTGATACTTTATGTTACTTTAGCCATGGATGATTTTACTTGCCATGACAAAGCAAAATTGATAATTAAATAAGTTCTTTATGGTTGTTATACGGTATATCTAGGCTGACCGGGTTACCTTGGCACCCGGTGCTCGTGGATTGGACATACTACCCCGTGGATTAGTTGAAACGTGCGCAATGCAGCGAGGGAGAGATCTTGATATGTTATTCATTTGTAAGTTATCATTTTTATTACTAGTTTTTGCTTCTGATGAATAGAAGAGAGTGGCGAGGGAGATTTCTAAGAGGAAGAGATTAGTGAGAGTAATTTTCATTATCATCGATGGTTTCTCTATAGAAATTAAGCTAGCTAGTTGGTTAGTAATTGTGTCAACATCATACCCATCGCGGTGAAACAACTAAAGAATGAAGAAATGAATAACATATCAATATTTGAGGGTGGGTGACAAATAAACAGATAAATAACTTTTGTGAGATTGAGAGTTAGTTCGATTACCATAACTGAAATTAACCCCAATATTTGATGATCAAATAACTTACTTTAGATAACATCCACGCGATAGAGACAACTATTGTCTCAATTTGGCGCAATTTTGTGTGTTATAATGAAACAATCATCTTTATCAAGATCATACCCAACCAAGAGCTAAGACAAACAATGTCATGTCCAATATTAACAAAAATAGTAATTGAGTTCAACTTTACCTCTGCATTTTGCAATTAAAATCTTATCAAAGGAATATCTGAAACACGCAAGCCTCGATAACACAATTAATTGTTTTCTAGAGGATTCAACTTTATTTCACACACTCTCATTACTATTTTCATCTCCGAGAAGAATTGTGTTGATAAGAAAGTAATCTATGGCAATATTTCCCTCGTTACCGTTTTTTGAACCTTAGCAATATGGCAATTCCTATTCCGCATAATTATTTTTATCACATGAGCATTTTTATTAATTTACTAGTATTAACTATTGGAATGTACTATATTTCAAGCATTGCTGCTAAGTATATAGGGAGACCTATTTCACAACTGCCACTAGTACATCCTATTCATCTGTCGTCGCTAAACTTAATGTCCATGTCTAGTTTTTGAGGCATTGAACTAACTGGCCCTACTGCTTCTTATATTTTTCTTTTTACCTTGGTGCAAAGAAGTAAACGAACTAGCGAGCAAAAATATTTTTTAAAATATTTAATAAATTCGAAATCTAACTAGTCTACACGTAAACAAAGAGTCAATCCAGTGGATCGATATAGATGAATCATTGGATTGAATCAACTTGTCTTCTTGTTGTGTTGTTAAAGCAGAGATCTTGCAAAAAAATTGTGTTTTTTGTAAATTTTGTTCATTAGGATTCCATCATTGTGTAAAATTGAAGCAAAGCCTGAGGGATTAATACAGATTTAGTAAAGAATCCTCCCCTTTCCTCTCCCCTCTAGCTTCATCTTAGTTTTTTTGTGTATACTAACATAAATTGAATGTTTATCTATACTATATAAATGATTGGAGGTTCTCATAGCAAATTTAATAGCATGATCACACGACTCTGAAATCGAACCAAACATATGAACAGCAACAAAGCAACATAGACATATGAACATACCTCTTAAGCAAACCAAGTAATAGGAACAATTTTCAGTAAAGAGCAGCAACAAACGAGCGACAACAACCACGAATTCGAGCTTCAACAGCCCCTTAGATCCATGGGAAAGGAATCTGAAATTTGAAAATTTACCAAACAATTTCTTCTCCAAATGTGATCAGAAATTCCAGTTCTCTTTTTCTTTAAAGTGAAATTTCAAATCTCCATTTTTGGATTTTTCTCATCTTTTGTTTCAGATCTGGTGCTCTATTTTAGATGTGTTTGTCGATGGTATTAGAGAGGAAGGAGAAAGAAAAAATTATGTGAGGGAGTTTAGAGAGAGATCACCGAGAGGAGTGAAATGAGAGGAAAAAGTAACTGGTCTCTAGTCTCTGGTACTCTGCACTGGCGGGTACAAGAAGAAGGAAAAAATATTAGGTTTATGTGAAAAAAAGAAGAACAAGAAGGAGGGTACAGGCGGGGGCGGGTATCGCGCGCAAGGGAAAGTGCCAAAATGACTTAGGGTTGTTTTGGCGGGTGTAATAAATTTCAGGAGGGAAATTTAGAAGGGAAAAAGTAACCGTTCCATTAGAAATATTTTTAATGAAAGTGTTCCCGTAGATAATTTTATTGGGACGGTTCACATAACCATTGCTCAAGATACATCTATGGCAACGGTTATTTTCGTATTGCAACGGTTCTACAGTTAAAGTGTGCCGATATCATCTAAATGCTACCGTAACAGTTGTAACCGTTGCTATATAGGTACTATGGCAACGGTTGTTAAACCGTTGCTAAAATAAATATTGCCATAGGCCCATTTTCTGGTAGTGTAACTCTAAATGGATCATTATTAATTAATAACTGGCTGGTTATCTGGAAGATGGTCGGGCTTGCCTAGCAATGTGTTGGGCGCCATCACGACCGGGGTTTGGATCATGACACGAATCCTCATTCCTTTTATTAATATCAACTCTTCTCATTATTATTTAGAAAATATAATAAAAGTGCTAGTAAAAATAGATAAAGATATAAATAATAATAGTAGTAGTAGTAGAAATAATAATAATAATAATAATAATAATAATAATAATAATAATAATAATAATAATAATAATAATAATATGATTATTGTTATTATTATTATTATTATAATTATTATTACGATAGAAGTTCTTTATATTTAAGAAGGAGAACAAGATACTGATAAAGAGAAAAAGATACTCATATAAAGAGCATATTACTTCTTTTCTTGTCTTTTTTTTCTTGTTATTTTTCATTTTCTATGTCTGCATTCTTTCAGTTCTTTTGTCAATAATTCTTGTTATCTTTTCCTTTCCTTTCTGTCCAATTCCTTTGTCGGAAAAGTGTAAAGCCTGTGATGATGCCTACGAATAAATAGATATTCCTCCAAACAATTATATTCTCCCAAAAAATAAAATAGCCATTCCTCCCAAAAATTATACTCTCTAAAGACAAAAAATTAAATAGCCATTCCTCCCAAAAATTATACTCTCTAAAGAAACATTATTTAACTATTCAATACTCTCTAAAATATACAATTAATTCAAATGGACTATCAGAAGAAACATAAGAGAAGAAAAATATTTTTTCCTTTTTAATGGAAATATTATTCAAAAAGAAATATTTTTAATGTTTGATTACTATAAATAACTTATTTTCTGCAAAATATTTTATGTTTTCCTTCATACAAAACATATTATTTTTACTTAATGATTTCCTTTCAAAATATTCAAGGTTTTAAAAGAAGAAAAACCATTTGTTACTTGTTATCCAAATTTACGTTTATTGTTTTAATATAATTAGTAAATTGTTAATTAAGTGATATGCGGGTTTGCTTGAACCCAACAAATTTTGTCTAAATAGTATAATTGTTTTTCAAATATTTACTAAATATCTATAAATATTTGAATTTTAACCCGATTACTATTTAAAATTTATCCAAGATCATTGCAGTAACCATAAGTGTTAAATTCCTCCTCTGGAGATACTTAAGGAGAGAGAACGATAATTTAAACACATATGCTTATGATAAAGACTATTATACAGTATCGTTTTTCTTTAAAAACATGCAAAAATCTTTAAAAGACAGATAATATGAGTCGAAGATATTATAATTCTTGCTAAATGTAAATGATCATACAATTGTAACAAGGGAAACAGATTTACTTCAACCTCTCTCAACTCTCTATATAGTAGCTAATCTCTTACTATTATAACAATACTAAAATCAATTAGATTTCAAATATACTTCCTTTGTTTTTCCTCATTTGTATGGAAAGAAATGAACAATTTAATATATTGTTTGATTTATAGGTCATAAGAAATATTATATGGGAATAATTACATGCACTCTTCCTATTCCCTTCTCCTTTTCTTTGTCTTTTTGTCTTTCTTTAGCTCACTTTTTCCTTTTCTTTTTCTTTCCTATCTTATTATTTTTATCTCAATGGGAACCTGATTCTCTCTCCTTTTTTTTTTTTTTTTCGTATTTTTACAATCTCTCTAGTCAAAAAGTATATAATGATTTCAAAATGAGTAGTACTTTTGCTTTCTTTTTTAGTACTATGAAATACTAGGCATTATTCCCAAAGTGAACTCCAAATTAGGCTTCTTTGGACTTGCTTCTGTTATAGTTGATGAGCTCACTTCTGTTGATATTCCCTCATAACTTAAGCATTTTGCTTCCATATTGTCTTTCTGCAGTATAATTTTTTTTTTTTGAAAAAAGAAAAAAATGAATAAGTACTAATAAAGAATAATAAGAAGTAGAAACAAGTGAAGTGTGTGTGAATAAAGGAATCAAAAGGACAGATTTATATTTTGAGGAATATATCTTATAATGATGAAACCTGCATCCCTCTTACTGATATACTTCATGTGTATATGTACTTCTATCTAAGAACTAAGGGTTGGTTTGGTTTAAAGACTAAGTTATTTTGATACTCTATTATTTTTTTTATTGACTATTTGGTATATATTTTATGAATCCTGGGATTATCAAATTTTATTGCTTTATTATGGATAACATATCCTAGGATTTTATTCCACCTTCCGGCGGGTAAAAGTTTATCCTGCTACTATTTTTAATTCTAGGATAAACTATCTCAGGATTAGTAACCAAATAAGAGATAAGACAGTACTGTATGTTTATCCTATGATTATTTAACTTATCTATCATACAAAAGGATCCTTGAATTATTTTTATCGGGTAATCATAGTGTCCAAATCAGCTTGTGTAACTCGACTAATTCATAGAGTATCTGCTAACTCCCACTGTCACCAAGACTAGCTTGGACAGATTAAAAGAATATTATACCCTATCCATGCATTAGAAGCATATATATATATGCAATTATGTATAGTTTCATAAGCTTGGTTTTTTGCCTATCAAATCAGCAAATTCATCAAAAGAAAACTAAGAAAAGTACAAATTTTGATTACGAATTTAAGAATTTAAGTTATATACATTGACAGTATACATATACCATCATATACACTGACAATTTATACTAATGAAAGAAGACAATGAGCCATATTTCGAGGAAAGATCTCTCCTCGAGTTTGCTTAACGTTCTTACACTTAAACATTAAAATGAATGGCCTCATTTTCAAGTTAAAACTATAATAAAAGTCGATTTTACAATCTAATACTTAAAAATTTTTATTAAATTATTTGATATGTACATATATAGAGTCTGAACTAACGTCGCTGAGTCATGTAAATTGTAATCGACTTTCTAAATCCGCCTCTATACGAGGGCATAGTAGTAAATTCAATGGGAATTAGTTGCAAAGTAGAATAATGATACTCCCTCCGGTCCAAAATAAGTGATTTTTTAGCGTTACTAATTTTGTGGTCCAAAATAAGTGATTTTTTTGGATTTCAAGAATGATTTAATGATGTTTTTCCTACATTGTCCTTGGAGTAAATAGTATTGGAATATGTGTTAGGAGTGTTTATGTGAGATAGTATGGTTAAAATGGTCAATTCTATTGCTAATTAATGCTAAAAGATGACTTTCTTAATATATGCGAAAACATAAAAAAAAAATAGCTTATTTTGGACAGGAGGAATTAGTACCTCTAGAGAAGATATGTTTCCTGGATAATGTCCATGCAACAGCCAACTTTCCCTGCTATATAACACAAATATTGCCAATTTTCAAGAGAATATTTTTTCATCAGTGGACGCCATGCATGCAAAATAAAGAAAAAGTGAGACTGAGAAAACAGAAAGCTATCTTTTTGTATGTCTTATTTATAGCTTCTTTTATCTTTTTCTACTCTTTTCATCTTCTTATGATTTCCCCTTTTGCTAAAATAAAAATTAAATAATACACCCATGTGAAGGAAATCAAATTTCTACTCCTATATGACCATAGGCCCTTTGCCATTGACAAAAAAAAAAAAAAAAACGCCTGATACAAAGTATTCCTTATTCACGTTAGGCTCATTTTTTACCGAAATATTTTAATGGAAAAAAGTAGGTGGAAATTTCCGACCGAATCGATCAAACCCGTGACAAGGGCTATACACAAGAGGTGTAATGTAGAGACAGTCTACCCTAATACAATATTAGTGACTGGCTCTACGTTTCAACTCATAACATATAAGTTATACAAAGACAACTTTATTGTTATTCTAAAGTTTCTAGCCAAATTAAACAATTTTTTTAATAATATACATATTGAATTAGCTTTGGCACTAAGTTTCCTAGTAAAGGGTCGTTCTTTTACTTTATCTGAGCCTACAATATCCACAGGAAAGTTATATGCGTATCTTTTAAGGTTGATTTTTGTCATTTTGGTATATTTCTACAGATTTAAGTTGTATACAGACAACATAAAGACAGTTAAACTGTCAATGCAGATTAATTAACTGATACGTAGTAAGAAATACTAATTTTTATTTTGTTTTCCAGGTTACGTTACTAACTCATTTTATATTCTATTATTCCTACTTACTATATATATATTTCCAGTTCTTGAGAGTTTATTACTTCAACAATTAAGCCTCAACTTTAAGTTTGTCAGGGCAGGTCTATATGCCCAGTTGTTTGCGGGTATAGTGTACGCAGCCTTACTCTATATTTCTGGAAAAAATTATTTCTACGGCTCAAATTCGTGACCTCCTGGTCACATAGGAGCAACTTTACAAGTTATACTAAGGCTCCCTTTACACGAGTATATATTTCTATAATAATTAATTAAGTTACATAGAGAAATATTTACCTTGAAGAGTTACTCCAAAGACCACGATAATTATCTTTTTCTTGTCGTCCACCTTGTTGAACTGATAATTCAGACTTCCCTGAATTTTGAATGTCAAGCATTAATTCCTCTGAATTATTATCCCCAGATGATCCATTATCAAACACCTCCGACTGACCTAGAAACGTTCAAAGGGATGAAAAAAAAAAGAGACTACAAAATCAATTTTGCTTCACATACAAAAATATTAAAAAGTTTATGAAGTTTATGAGTTTCTACAATGATCTCAAGTTAACACTACAATAATAATGTTCACAATGAAAAATTGATAAATAATGTAATATACAAAATAGGAACAAAAGCTACAGAATTCACGTGAAATCTTAACTAACACTCTAGATCCGCCCTCGCATGTTAGTATTCATACTTTATAGTAATATTTACTCTTAAAATTACCCTGTAATGAACATTCAATCATAATAGAGTAAAAAAAACAATCAATATCTATATTTCTCAGACTGTTCAAAAATATCTAGGGCCGGATCGGTTCTTCCAAAAATATATTTATTTTTGAAGGATATAACACGTATGTGGCAACATTTGGATACTTTATTACATATCTTGCCAGTACCCATATTATATAGTAATACATTATTCTTAAAAATACCCTATAATGAACTATCAGTCATTACGAAAAAATATATATAAGTCAATATACTAATTAAACTATATTTTGCACCTGAAGATGCTGCTCCTGCTGCTGCTTTATCAGTTGTCTTTACCGTCCGATACATCTACAATAAAGTTATAGCAACAGTTGATAAGCAACATAATACGAAATTAACATATGAAAAATAAGTCAAATTATTTGCTATAATATGTTAAAGTACATTATTATTGCAAATGTATATTATATTATGTAGAGATGGGCTCAGGATTCGAAAGTGAGGGGCATATGAGTTTAAGGGTTGCAAACAAAATATACGATCATTTTTAGCATATAGACACTTATAAGTTCAAAAACTTTGCTGAAGTTAACGTGGTCCGGTAAACCTCTATTCCTGAAGCATAGGTCCGCCTCTAATCCTATATAATTTAATATCCTAAAATAAAACCACATACTATTTTCTTTTATTTTGTAAAGTAACGCCAAAAATCATATACTTATCATTATCATTGAGGGGATTTTGGGAATTGTATAAAATCAGGGAATTTTCACTTTGTGATGATAGCTGTTTGTACTTTCTTATTATTAGCCACATATCTTTTCTTCTGTAAGATATCAAGAGGAGAAAGTACTAAAGCCAGTACGTTAATTTAATTATAAATGGTCCTAAATGCTGGTTATTTTAGTGAAACTAAAAAATAAGTATTTAAGTTATATATTTTGAAATTAATATTTATTTTTGACATTATTAATGTAGTAATGTATTATAGTAACAAATAGTATTTGTTACATCTTTTACGATGCTAAAAATTGACTTGCACTGTGCAATTATATTATTGTAAATTAATATAACCTAAAAATCATATATTATCAATCTACATAATTTTAATTCTAAAAATAATGTGCCTAAATTTGTCTTATACGCTACATCTCCACTGGATGATGTATATATACATATATAAATTCGTTAAAATTACAATAAATATTAAATTTGAACTTATTCAATATTAAAAATCTTAGAGGTCGAACTTATCAAATATCACTCTTAATTGCAAGGGGAGCTACGTTGGGTTAAGGGTGTTCCGTTGACTACCTTATCGTCGGAAAATTACATTGTGTATATAGGTAAAATATTAGGTTTTAGAGGTATATAACGTATACTCCCTCCGGTCCAAAATAAGTGATTTTTTGGCCTTTATTTTGTGGTCCAAAATAAGTGATTTTCTCGAATTTCAAGAATGACTTAATGATGTTTTTCTTTTATTGTTCTTGGAATAAATAGTGTTGGAATATGTGTTAGGAGTATTTATGTGAGATAGTAAGGTTAAAATGGTCAATTCTATTGCTAATTAATGCTAAAATGTGACTTTCTTAATATGTGTGAAAACATCCAAAAAAAAATTACTTAATTTGGACCGGAGAGAGTATTGAACATCCTTTGTCAGGGAATTTTTTTCTCTTCGTTCAAGTTTGAACACCCTTAAAAAAATTACGGACTTCAACGCTGCAAACACCCCACCCCTAAACTACCATCAACTCCCCCCACCCACCCGGCACACACCAAGGCATAATGACTCTTCTCTATTTCCTAAGACTTTATAGCAGTTTTAAGATAATCTTTAAACTGATGTGTCTGATGTTATTATTGATGAATCATTATGAACTAGACTTTCTCTCTCTCTCTCTCCCTACTTTTATATAACAGAGTCTTTCTTCTTTTTTCCTTCTTTTACTTACTAGTAGAACTTGTACTGCTACTACATCAGTTTGCATGAATAAATATATGGTCCATTATCCCAGGCAAAATAAAGCAGCAAAAATAGGGTTGCAGAACCATCAGATCTACGAAGTAGAAAAAGAAGTTTTGATAGAGAAAAAAAAAACTAAAAAATGTAGTACTACTATTAAAAAGAGGCATTGGAATTTGAAATGTCTGTGGAAATAAACATCTTTCTGATGATCGATGTAGGCTATTGTCCAAAGTACTAAAGAAAACCATATATATCCTTCTGTCAAGACTCCAAAAATACAATTTTACTCGAACATATCACTCAATGCTCATTTAATTTAATTTTAATACGTCCATTAAAAAAATACTAAATTTTATATAAAATATTTACTATGACTAATTTATACCTAATTAAACATTTAATGTAAGAAGTAAGAATTTTTTTTAGGAATATGTATATAGGGGTTATTTTTGTAAAAACAAATTGAATACTTTGTTGATTACATAACTGAATACTTATCTTGAGTTAAAATGAAAAAATAAATTAAACACTTGCGGTAAACCGAAGTACTATTGAAATTTAAAAACTTAGCATTTTTTCAAGACTCCAAGACATTGTTTGAACATCAAAACAAAGAGAGACCGTCGGGGTGAGCGAGTTGTTTGAGCAGTGGACTATCCAAACGAGAGGTTTAGAGTTCGAAACGCACTTGCATTTGAGTCTATCGTACAAGGTTTGCCTAATAGTACGATTTACTCTCATGTGTAATTTGCGAGCTACACAAGAGCGGAGTTTACCCAGTGCGATTCAAAGGAAAGTGGCTGTGGATTAACTTATTAACAAAATAAATGAAGAGAGAGAGAGAGTGAATAAAAGGTTTTTGTACAAGAATTTACCTGTAAATGGGATTTAACATGTGCCAAGGTGAGATCTTTCACATCCATAAGCTCAAGAACTGACTTGGGTGTTGCTCCTACATTCCCAAAAAAACGAAATATAGTTAATTAACCTCAAAATCTCTAGCTTTTCTCAGAAAGTTTAACAACTATACACACTAATAATAGCCGTCCATAAAAACTGAGATCAATAATCTGAATAATAAGATAAAAAAATTTCTATAATATGTTAAAATACACAGATAACACCAAAGGTTTTAGCACTATTATAGTATAAGTTAAATATTTGTTCAGTGATTTTAACTTTTTTAAACCGATATTAGACGGTGAAAAATAATTTACACTATCAGATCACTTAGATAGCAATCCATAAAAATTGGGATAAGTAATGCAACCTAAAAAATAAAACAGATTACTCAGTACAACAGGTTAAAATACACAAACCATATCAAAGACCGTGTATATATAAGCTAAATCCTTTCTCAATAACAATGAATTAAAAGATTAAATAAATATTTAACCAGAAAAAAACCTACTTTCATGTCCACCCAAAAGCTCAACAGCATGAATAAAACGAGCATGAAGAGTGCTAGTCCATCTCATTCTTGGAGCTCTCATACTTCTTTTAGCTGGAAATCTTGACATAAATCTTGATCTAATTAGCCCATTTTGATGATGATGATGATGATGACTGGACACAAAATGGCTATGGCTATTTGATGAAGAGATTGTACGGTTATAATTGAAAGAACTAACAGAAGATGGTATAGGTAATGTAGTTGTAGTATCAGTATTATCATATTGAAAGTGAGGGTTTTGATTATAAAGCGGAACTCCTCTTATAGGGTTTAGTACTTGATTTTGATGTAAAGAGTGGATGAAATTTGTGTTTGTGTTTTGAAGATGATGAAAATATTGGCTAGAGTTAGGTTTTGGATTAATATTTGATGATATAGATAGCTCAAAACAAGAAGAATTATTGATATTATTATTATTATTGGATGAGTTTCTTGATTCCAAAGCTCTTTTCCAAAAACCTAAATCCATTTCTTGATCTTCATTAGTACAATTACTTGTACTTCTCTTCCATGATGATGATGATGATGAGGGTTCGTTATTTGGAGGGCTAATTTGTAGGGATAAGTCCGGTTGAGCCGGGAATAACTCCATTTTTTTTCAAGAAATAAGGATATACAGAATTAGTAACCAGAAAAATAAGACAGATTACGAATAACTCATGATCTTTCTCCCATTTCAACCTTGTTTGTTGTTTCTTGTGTTTGTAAGTAGGTTATAATAAGGAGTATTTATCAATAATATATATGAGTAGTGTAAAGATAAGTAAGAGAGAAATTTTGGGATTTTCTTGAAATGGGGTTTGATGATGATCAATTGAAGGAGAGTGAGTAGTTGTTGGGATTTCAGATTGAGAGAGAGAGAGGAGGAAGTAATGAGAAGGTGTATGAAGTGAATGGTTTGTTTCTTTTGTGTGAAGTATATTTGAGAAAATGACACTTGAGGGGCTTTTTTTTTGGGGGGGGGGGGGTATAGGGAGGGGGTAGTGGGGGTGGGGGTTTGATTATTGCGTAGACATGGGGTAAGATGAAAAGGAAGAAAAAAGATGAGGAGAAAAAAGAAAAAGTAAAATGAGTTTTGGAACTTTGGTTCCTTTTTACTCTTTTTCCCTTTTTAACTTTTTGATTTTAACCCTAGCGTTCTTTTGGGAAAGAAAAGGAATATTTTTGTGCTAGGTTTTATATGTGCATTTGTCCCTCAATAATTCATATTTACCTTTTTAATAAAAGTATTAAGTTTTTATAACTTTAAGAGTTTAAAGTCAGTGCACCAATAGTATACATATAGGAACACAGTAACTAACTATAATAATTGTAATTCGGTAACCTAAAAAATAAATAAAATAACTTGTAATAACCGATTAAGAAAATACTAATAGTGTAAAAAGTATATATAGTGTGATTGTATATAAGTTAATCTTTACTTTAATTAGAAACCAAATGGTTGTTGAAGCGCCTATATCAAATTAATATTTACTGTACATGAAAACAATGATTAGACAAAAAATTCCAAGTACTAATTACTGCTAAATAATCTAACAATCATTGTCATTATGATAATCCCTAATTAAAATCATTTATCTTACTGTTTCTACCCTATCAGAAAGTTTATTCAAAAGAGAAAATTAACCTTTAATTTTAAGCCCCATTCTAGTTTGCTCTTTATCATTTTAATTCAGATTTCAGATAGTCTAATCCTCCATAGCCATATGTTACTTTTTGTTCAGATTTCAATTGAACTTGTTTGACGAGGCATGAAGTTGAAGAAAAAATAAAGACATTTTGAATTTGTAATCTTAAACAAGTCAAAAAGGGGTCTAGAGTATTTATGTGGTTATAAAAACTTCTCATTAAGGGTAGAATTGAAAGTTTAAGCTAAATAGTTTCAAAATTTAAAAATGTATCATGCTTTTTAGAACGGACAAAAAGCGAAATAGGTTCATATAAACTGGACCGGAGGGAGTATGTCTTTTGGTATGACTGGAAATACTTTATTTAAATTATTTGCCAAAAAAAATATTTTCAGTAGTGTATCGGGTCAAATTCTGCCCCACTACGGTAGCAACGACCTACGACTAAGCAATATTTGAAGTGAGGGTACGACCTAAGAATGTGGGAGCGAAACGTGCCCTTAGGTCTCGTTGTCTCCTCGAAAGCACGTGACCTATCCTTGTATTATTTTATTATTTTTTAGGGGGTTCTCCTGTTATATAAAGGAGAATCCAAATGTTGTTAAGTTGATCGGATCTTTTCTAATACAAGTTTTCTCTCTCTATTCTAATACAAGTTTTCTCTCTCTATCTCTTTCTCTTTAGAATATTCAATCTATCAAAAGCAATAAGATACATAATTCACATTTTTAGGTCTTATTAATTTTGACTACGATTTACCCTTAATCTATTTCTGATTGTATATATTTACTTGCAAAGTATTTGTTAACTTTCGAGTCAAACAATTCGGCGCCGTCTATGGGGATTTCGGCAATCGAAATCATAGTTTGAACCTGGAATATCAAAAATAAACCACATTCCTTCGCATCCTACTGAAATCGAAAAATGGCAGAAAACGACGCAAAATTGAAAGCAATAGCAGGCATCACAACCAACCTCATAGGCCTCCTCAACAAGGCCGGTTGGGAAAACATCTTGAGCACAACACCTGGTAGCACTCAAGAGGGAGAAATCTCACCCTTTCCATCTGAAAATCTGACGATCTTGCATGAAAAGGGAGCTGTGATGACCCGGCCCGTCATCATGTGAGTTATCACCTCATTATCCCCATTATATGCTTTTTAATGTTGCAATATACATATTGGGTAAGTTTAAGTCAACCGGGTTGAGTTTGGCTGGATATGAGACAAATAGTCTCTTAGAAGAAGGAATAGTTGAGAAAAGTCAGCTGGATGTTGACTTGTGAGTTAGAGAGCTCAGAATTGAATTCTGATGATTCGGTCAGTTCCGGGAGGTCATTTATGAGCTAGGAGAGTGATTAGAAGTGAATTTGGAGGTCCGGTGTAGTTTTAGGCTTGAATTGGCTAAAGTTGAATTTTGGTGATATTCGATCGGTAGGTGAGATTTTGATCCGGGAGTCGGAATGGAATTCCGACAGTTGCAGTAGCTCCGTTAGGTGATTTTGGATGAGCCTGCAAAATTTCAGGTCATTCGGAGGTCGTTTGGTCGGGTTTTCGATCGAATGTCGGTTGCGGAAGTTTGAATGAAAACATAGGCTTGAAATTGCTTGAATTCGATGTTTTCCGTGTTTAAGGGCGTGTTTTTATGATTGGAACAATTTTGTATCATGCTATGGAGTATGTTGGTAGTTTTCGTTGGGGTCCCGGGGGCCTCGGGATGAATTCGGGGGTCCAAACGGACCATTTTGAGCCAAATGAACTGCTGGAATTGCTGCAATAAAATTGCAGGTTATTTGTTCTCCGTGATCGCGGTCATTGCCACGCGATCGCGTAGGGTAACGGAGTGAGAGCTGGAATTTGTTCTTCGCGATCGCGACATGAGGGATGCGATCGCGTAAGGTAAATGGTTTGGTCATCGTGATCGCGAGGTTATTGGTGCGATCGCGTAGGGTTTTAATCGAAAGCAGTGCGATCGCGGTTGAGGTGATGCAATCGCGTAGAATGGTCAGGTTGAGCACTGCGATCGCGGCTGAGCCCACGCGATCGCGTAGAGGAAAAGCCGGCCGCCCGGGAGTTGTGCATCGCGATCGCGAGCCTACTGCTGCGATCGCGTAGAGTAAATAGGCCTGGCAGTGAATTTAAGTCCAGAACATTTCAGACGCGGCCTATGATTCATAAAACTCCATTGTTGAGTCTTAGAGAGAGAAAGTGACGGGAAATTGCTGGGATTTCATCGGGTTATCGTCGGAGGTAAGTTTTATGGTTCAATTATGTGTTTTTATCTTGAAATCCTCCTCTATTTCACTGGAATTGGATGAAACTATGGGGAAATTTAGCCTAAGCCAGGGCTTTGGTAAAACATCGATTTGAGTGGGCAAATGGAGTCCGATTTTGGAAAACGTTTTATGCATAGACTCGTGTTGAGACGAGGATTCCGAATATGTAACTTTTGTAATTTTTTGAGAAGCGTACCAAAAGTTGATTTTGACAACTTTGTGGATTTTGGTGCAATTTGAATTATTTCGAATGGGTTGTGTGTAATTAGCATGTATTGACGTATTCTCTATGAATTTGAACAGATTCGGCATCTGAGGCGGTTGAATTGCGAGGAAAGCACAAGGCGGACTAAGGCTTCTACCGGATCGAGGTGAGTGGTGATAGTAAATAATGTACCGAGGGTTTGAAACCCCGTACTTGCACTTCACAGTGCTATGTTGAGATGAGACACGCGTCATGTGACGGGCGTGGTGGCACTGTAATTGGGAAATTGGACTTGGTCCTTTCCGACTAATAGTGTATTGTGTATTGTGACTGAGAATGAGATTATAACTGTCTAATTTGGCTAGTAGCCTTGTTTGGGGCTTTATGCCGATCTGTAGAGCATTTAGGGGACCTGCAAAGCTAGGTGACCCTTATATCATGTTGGAAACTTACACTCAGCCATGAAATTAGCTGTATAGCATATCTTGGGCCAGCACTAGATGTGTACCGAGAGAGTTAGACTACTTGGGGTGGAATTTCCCTGGTTTAGCGAGGACCCATAATTAGGTATTATATATATATACCTGCATTGGATCGGAATGCACGCTGCAGTGATGTATATGTGGATCGGACTGCACGCCGCAGTAATATATACATGTGGATCGGACTGCATGCCGTAGTATTATTGCGCTTGGGCTGTAGGAGCTATACTGTCACTCACTGAGAATGTGTGCAAACTCAGACTCCGAAGGGGATTGCGCTTGGGCTGTAGGAGCCCTTTTGGAGTCGGATTTTGCACACATTCTCAGTAAGCGCTGGAGTATATTATGGGATCGGGCTGCACGCCGCAGTATCACAGCGCTTGGGCCTAGGGAGCCCCTCCGAAGTCTGTATACACCCAGGGAGCACCGTCGACGTTAAATGGAGCGGGCTGCGCGCCGCAGCGTTATATGTATTGGAGCGGGCTGCACGCCGCATCATTATACTTATACATTATAGACATATGTATATATTTACATACATTGAGTTGACTATGCACCGTAGCGGTACGAGTGAGGATTTGGTCAGTGTGGGACCTTGTTGGGATAGATGTGGACTGGAGATGAGAGAATTCACCGTGGTGATGACTTAGCTGTGAGGTTGCCTTAGAAGTGTTTAGTGATAGTACTGAAGTTCTTATTTTTAGTTATTGTTTATTATTGTTACTCACTGAGTTGAAATATACTCACCCCACTCCCCTGCACTTTTTGTGCAGATTCATAGGTTCCAGAGAACAGTTGAGTTGTTGTAGCTGCTTATTCATATCTACTTTGCGGAGACTACGAGGTAGCAGCCGACGTCCGCAGACTTGTTTTCTCCTTCCTTATCATTTTGTTGATTTTATTTTTCCTAGACTTGTTTGTATAGGCTATTTATTCTGTTGAGGCTCAGACTTGCGACACCACGATTTGGTTGGGACCGTATTTTGTATGCTTCTACTATTACGTTTATCATTTTGATATGAACACTTGCTATTTAAGTTTAACTTGACCACCTGAAACTAATAATTGGATAGTTTAAAGGATAACACGATCGGGCTTGCCTAGCATTGTGTTGGGCGCCGTCACAACCAGGGTTTGGGTCGTGACAAGTTGGTATCAGAGCTAAGGTTAACAAGTCTCGCGAGTCATGAGCCGGTTTAGTAGAGTCTCGTGGATCTGTACGGGGATGCCTGTACTTATCCTCGGGGGGCTGCAAACCTTTTAGGATAATTTCAATTCTTGTAATTCTTGTCATGCGATTACTTTTGATTTAAACTGAACTTTGACATCCTATTCTCTCGCAGATGGCGAGAACTCGAGCTTCCGGACGAGGTGGATGACTACCACTACCACCTGCTAGAAGCCGTGGACGCGGCCGTGGTCGTGGCGGAGGTAGGGCAGCTGATGCAGTGCCAGGTGACCCACCGCCTCCAGTTGCTGAGGCTCCAGCAGCGCTAGTTCAGGCACCAGCTGTGCCCATTGTCCTTTCGGGTCTATAGGAGACCCTGGCTCAGATATTAGTAGTTTGCACTGGCCTAGCGCAGGCGGTTTCAGTTACCACCGCAGCAGCTGCATCAGAGACCGGAGGTGGTCATCAGACCCCCGCAGCACGCACTCCAGAGCCAACAGTGTAGGGCCTGCAGACACCTGAGGCTCCTCCAGTTCAGCCTGTGGTTCCAGTTCAGCCAGCATATTAGGTTCAGGGGGACATGGTCCCAGCTATGACTAACGATGAGCAGCATTGTCTTAAGAGGTTCACCAGGTTATCTCCTCTAGTGTTTACAGGATCTCCGGGCGAGGATGCCCAAGGTTTTCTGGACAAGTGCCATCGGATGCTCCGTACGGCAGGGATATTGGAGTCCAATGGTGTATCCTTCACTACCTTTCAGTTCCAGGGGCCAGCCTTCGCTTGGTGGGAGGCTTATGAGCGCCGCATGCCAGCAGGGGCAGCACCACTATCATGGCCAGAGTTCTCCACTATGTTCTTGGAGAAGTGGATGCCTCAATCTCAGAGAGAGGAGATGCGTAGGCAGTTTGAGGGTCTTCGCCAGGGAGACATGTCAGTGTCAGAGTATGATATCAGGTTTACAGAGTTGTCTAGATATGCACCGTGGTTGGTTCCTACCGACAGAGAGAGGATTGGATGCTTTATGGACGGTGACCCGAGAGAGGTTTTTGAGCCGTACTTTTGAGGATGCTGTGGATATCGCTCGCAAGATAGAGATAGATCTTCGCAGAGAGCGGGATGAGAGGGAGGCCAAGAGGCCTCGAGGATCAGCTAGTTCTCGGTGGTGCTCCGTCTAGGGGCTATGTTCAGCATAACAGAGGTCGTTCTTTTAGGCCTCCTCAGCCAACTCACTTAGAGTATCGTGGGTCATCTTCTAGTCGGGGTTATCAAGGATCTCAGCAGAGTCAGCCATCTCTTAGTGCACTTCTAGCGCAAAGTTCTTCACAGGCCCTATCTGCCCAGGGTTATTCTCGGCCTAGTTCATCAGATGGACACTCCAACGCTAGGGGCCCCTATCAGTCTCAGCCCCTAGCGCCGGGGATTTGCTTCGAGTGCGGAGAGTTTGGGCACATCCGCAGAGAATGTCCCTGTCTTGTTTCCAGGTCTTATCAGCAGAGGGCGCATCCCTCGTCATCTGGTCCGTCTATTTCAGCACCCGCCCCGCCAGCTAGGGGTGAGGGTCGGTCAGCTAGGGGTCGCCCTCGAGGGGTAGGCCGATCAGGTGGAAATGCTAGATGCTATAATCTTCTGGGCCGATCTGAGGCCGTTGCTTCTGTTGTTGTCATTACAGGTATTATTTCAGTCTGCCACAGAGATGCCTCAGTGTTGTTCGATCCTGGTTCTACTTACTCTTATGTGTCTACATATTTTGCTCCTCATTTGGGCACGACCCGAGGGTGTCTTGAGCTGTCAGTGCATGTATCTACCCCGGTAGGGAATACTATTGTTGTGGACCATGTATACCGGTCCTGTCTTGTCACTATTGGGGGTCTGGAGACCCGAGTGGACCTATTTCTTCTCATCATGATTGATTTTGATGTTATATTGGGCATGGACTGGTTATCTCCATGTCATGCTATTCTGGATTATCATGCTAAGACAATCACCTTGGCTATGCCGGGCATTCAGAGGATCGAGTGGTGAGGCACGATTGATTATGTACCCAGCAGGGTAATATCTTTTCTCAAGGCCCAACGAATGGTTGAGAAGGGATGTCTTTCTTATTTGGCATTTGTGCGGGAGGTCGAGGCTCAGACTCCCAGTATTGATTCCGTCCCCATTGTGCGGGACTTTCCTTATGTATTTCACTCAAATCGGCCGGGCATGCCGCCGGACAGGGACATTGATTTTAGGATCGATTTGGTGCCAGGCACTCAGCCTATTTCTATTCCTCCATATCGGATGGCACCAGCTGAGCTGAAGGAATTGAAGGAGCAGCTCCAGGAACTCCTAGATAAGGGGTTCATTCGGCCGAGTGTATCGCCGTGGGGTGCACCGGTCCTGTTTGTTAAGAAGAAGGACGGATCTATGAGGATGTGTATTGACTATAGGCAGCTAAACAAAGTAACAGTGAAGAATAAGTATCCTCTGCCTCGTATTGATGATTTATTTGATCAGCTCCAGGGAGCTAGGGTATTCTCGAAGATTGATCTTCGTTCAGGCTACCATCAGCTGAAGATTAGAGAGTCCGACATTATGAAGACTGCATTCAGGACCAGATATGGTCACTATGAGTTCCTTGTGATGTCTTTTGGGTTGACCAACGCCCCAGCAACATTTATGCATCTGATGAACAGTGTGTTCAGGCCCTATCTGGATTCATTTGTTATTGTGTTCATTGATGACATTCTAGTCTACTCTCGTAACCAGGAGGAGCATGCTCGGCATTTGAGTATTGTATTGCAGAGATTGAGAGAGGAGAAGTTGTATGCCAAGTTCTCAAAGTGTGAGTTCTGGCTTGAGTCTGTGGCATTCTTAGGACACGTGGTGTCCCGTGATGGTATTCAGGTAGATCCGAGGAAGGTAGAGGCAATGTAGAGTTGGCCCAGACCGACCTCAGTCACTGAGATTCATAGCTTTCTGGGATTGGCATGGTATTATCACCGATTCGTTCATGGATTCTCTTCTATTGCTTCTCCCTTGACTAGATTGACTCAGAAGGACGTTCCTTTTATATGATCTGAGGAGTGCGAGGAGAGCTTTTAGAAGCTCAAGACAGCACTAACCACAGCACCAGTCTTGATACTGCCGTCAGCTTCAGATCCTTATACTGTGTATTGCGATGCCTCGGGAGTTGGCATTGGTTGTGTGTTGATGCAGGATGGTAGGGTCATTGCTTATGCTTTTTGCCAGTTGAAGCCCCACGAGAAGAACTATCATGTTCATGATTTGGAGCTTGCAGCCATAGTTCACGCTTTGAAGATTTAGAGGCATTACCTGTATGGTGTCTCATGTGAGCTGTACATGGATCATCACAGTCTTCAACACTTATTCAGACAGACGGACCTTAATTTGAGGCAGTGGAGGTTGCTGGAGTTGCTTAAGGATTATGACATCACTATCTTGTATCATCCGGGGAAGGCCAATGTTATGGCCGATGCTTTGAGTCGGAAGGCGGTCAGTATGGGCAGCCTAGCTTACATCCTAGTTGGGGAGAGGCCATTTGCTTATGACGTTCAGGCCCTAGCCAATCGGCTAGTGAGGTTGGATATTTTAGAGGCGAGTCGAGTGTTGGCTTGTGTTGTTTCTCGATCTTCCTTATATGATCGCATCAGTGAGCGACAGTATGATGACCCACATTTGCTTGTCCTTAAGGACGGAGTGATGCACAATGATTCTTGGGATGTGACTATCGACAGTGATGGTGTTCTAAAGATGTAGGGCCGTATATGCATGCCCAATGTAGATGGCTTGCGGGAGTTGATACTAGAGGAGGCACACAGTTCACGGTACTCTATTCACCCAGGTGCCGCGAAGATGTACCAAGACTTGAGACAACACTACTGGTGGAGAAGGATGAAGATGGATATTGTTAGGCATGTAGCCAAGTGCCTCAACTGCCAGCAGGTCAAGTGTGAGCATTAGAGACCGGGCGGTGTTCTTCAGTGTATGGTTATTCCCGAGTGGAAATGGGAGATGATCACCATAGATTTTGTTACTGGGCTCCTTCAAACTTTGAGGAAGTTCGATTCTGTGTGGGTGATTGTTGATCGGTTGACCAAGTCCGCACATTTCATCCCAATTTGTACTACTTACTCATCGGAGCGGTTGGCAGCGATCTTTATTCGGGAAATTGTAAGGTTGCATGGGGTCCCAGTGTCTATTATATCTGACAGAGGCACTCAATTCACTTCTCAGTTTTGGAGAGCATTTTAGCGGGAGATGGGTACGCGGGTTGAGTTGAGCACCGCATTTCACCCTCAGACAGACGGGCAGTCTGAGCGCACTATTCAGATCCTGGAGGATATGTTGCGAGCATGCGTGATTGACTTTGGTGGTTCGTGGGATGAGTTCTTGCCACTTGCTGACTTTGCCTACAACAACAGTTATCAGTCGAGTATTCAGATGGCCTCGTACAAAGCGTTGTATGGCAGATGGTGTAGATCTCTCGTAGAATAATTTGAGCTTGGTGAGGATAGATTGATAGGGACTGAGTTAGTTTAGGATGCTCTGGATAAAGTGAAGTTGATCCAGGAGAGGCTTCGCACAGCACAGTCTCGCTAGAAGAGTTATGCAGACCGTAGGGTTCGAGAGTTGTCTTTCATGGTTGGTGATAGAGTATTGGTGAAGGTTTCACCCATGAAGGGTGTCATGAGGTTCGGGAAGAAGGGGAAGCTGAGTCCCAGGTACATTGGTCCTTTTGAGATACTTTGGAGGGTTGGAGAGGTGGCGTATGAGCTGGCCTTGCCACCTAGTTTGTCTAGTGTTCATCCTGTATTCCATGTGTCCATGCTCCGGAAGTACATCGGAGATCCGTCTCATGTATTAGACTTCAGTACCATTCAACTTGATGGTGATCTATCTTATGATATGGAGCCAGTGGCTATTCTGGGTAGACATGTTCGAAAGTTGAGGTCCAAGAAGATTGCTTTAGTCAAGGTGCAGTGGAGAGGTCGGCCCGTGGAGGAGGCTACTTGGGAGGTCGAGCAGGAGATGCAGAGCATATATCCTTACCTATTTGAGTCTCCAGGTATGTTTCTTGGCCCGCTCAAGGACGAGCGTTTTCTTAAGTTGGGGAGAATGTGATGACCCGGCCCGTCATCATGTGAGCTATCACTCCGTTATCCCCGTTATATGCTTGTTAATGTTGAAATATGCATGTTGGGTAAGTTTGAGTCAATCCGGGTTGAGTTTGGTTGGAAATGAGACAAATAGTCTCTTAGAAGAAGGAATAGTTGAGAAAAGTCAGCTGGATGTTGACTTGTGAGTTAGATAGCTCGGAATTGAATTTTGATGATTCGGTCAGCTTCGGGAGGTCATTTGTGAGATAGGAGAGCAATCGGAAGTGAATTTGGAGGTCCGGTGTAGTTTTAGGCTTGAATTGGCTAAAGTTGAATATTGGCGATATCCGATCGGTAGGTGAGATTTTGATCCGCGAGTCGGATTGGAATTCCGACAGTTGTAGTAGCTCCAGTAAGTGATTTTGGATGTGCTTGCAAAATTTCAGGTCATTCGGAGGTCGTTTGGTCGGGTTTTTGATCGAATGTCGGTTGCAGAAATTTGAATGAAAACTTAGGCTTGAAATTGCTTGAATTCGATGTTTTCCGTGTTTAAGGGCATTTTTTATGATTGGAACAAGTTTGTTTCGTGCTATGGAGTATGTTGGTGGTTTTCGTTGGGGTCCCGGGGGCCTCGAGATGAATTCGGGGGTCCAAACGGACCATTTTGAGCCAAATGAACTGCTGGAATTGCTGCAATAAAATTGCAGGTTATTTGTTCTCAGTGATCGCGGTCATTGCCACACGATCGCGTAGGGTAATGGAGTGAGAGCTGGAAGTTGTTCTTCGCGATCGCGACATGAGGGATGCGGTCGCATAAGGTAAAGGGTTTGGTCATCACGGTCGCGAGGTTATTGGTGTGATCGCGTAGGGTTTTAATCGAAAGCAGTGTGATCGCGATCGAGGTGATGCGATCGCGTAGAATGGTCAGGTTGAGCACTGTGATCGCGGCTGAGCCCACGCGATTGCGTAGAGGAAAAGCCAGCGGCCCAGGAGTTGTGCATCGCGATCGCGAGCCCAGTGTTGCGATCGCGTAGAGTAAATAGACCTGGTAATGAATTTAAGTCCAGAACATTTCACACGCGGCCTATCATTCATAAAACAACATTGTTGCGTCTTAGAGAGAGAAAGTGACGGGAAATTGCTGGGATTTCATCGGGTTATCGTCGAAGGTAAGTTTTATGGTTCAATTATGTGTTTTTATCTTGAAATCCTCTCTATTTCACTGGAATTGGATGAAACTATGGGGAATTTAGCCTAAGCCAGGGCTTTGGTAAAATGTCGATTTGAGTGGGCAAACGGAGTTCGATTTTGGAAAACTTTATATGCATAACTCGTGTTAAGACGAGGATTCCGAATATGTAACTTTCATAATTTTTCGAGAAGCTTACCAAAAGTCGGGTTTTGACAACTTTGTGGGTTTTGGTGCAATTTGAATTATTTCGAATGGGTTGTGTGTAATTAGCATGTATTGACGTATTCTCTATGAATTTGAACAGATTCGGCATCCGAGGCGGTTGAATTGCGAGGAAAGAGCAAGGTGGACTAAGGCTTCTACCGGATCGAGGTGAGTGGTGATAGTAAATAATGTACTGAGGGTTTGAAACCCCGTACTAGCACTTTACGGTGCTATAATGAGATGAGACACACGTCATGTGACGGGCGTGGTGGCACTGTAATTGGGAAATTGGACTTGGTCCTTTCGGACTAATAGTGTATTCTGTATTGTGACTGAGAATGGGATTATAACTGTGTAATTGGGCTAGTAGCCTTGTTTGGGGCCTTGTGCCGAACTGTAGAGCATTTAGGGGACCTGTAGAGCCAGGTGACCCTTATATCATGTTGGAAACTTACACTCAGCCATGAAATTAGCTATATAGCATATCTCGGGCCGGCACTAGATATGTACTGAGAGAGATAGACTACTTGGGGTGGAATTTCCCGGATTTAGCTGAGTGGGCCTGAAAGGCCAATTCTATACTCACTGGGACATGGTCGAGGACCCATTATAAGGTATTATATATATACCTGCATTGGATCGGACTGCACGCCGCAGTGATGTATATGTGGAACGGACTGCACGCCGCAGTAATATATACATGTGGATCGGACTGCACGCCACAGTATTATTGCCCTTGGGCTGTAGGAGCCCCTACAGAATCAACTCTGCACACATTCTCAGTGAGCGCTGGAGTATATTATGGGATCGGGCTACACGCCGCAGCAGTATAGTTATATATGTATATATATATTGGATCGGACTGCACGCCGCAGTAATATATGTGTGGATCGGGCTGCACGCCGCAGTATCATAGCGCGTGGGCCTAGGGAGCCCCTCCGAAGTCTGTATACACCCCTAGTGAGCACCGTCGACGTTAAATGGAGCGAGCTCTGCGCCGCAGCATTATATGTATTGGAGCGGGCTACACGCCGCAGCGTTATACTTATACATTATAGACATATGTATATATTTACATACATTGAGTTGATTGTACACCGTAGCAGTACAAGTGAGGATTTGGTTAGTGTGGGACCTTGTTGGGATAGATGTGGACTAGAGATGAGAGAATTCACCGTGGTGATGACTTACCTATGAGGTTGCCTTAGAACTGTTTACTGATAGTACTGAAGTTCTTATTTTTAGTTATTGTTTATTACTATTACTCATTGAGTTGAAATATACTCACCCCACTCCCCCTGCATTTTTTGTGCAGATTCACAGGTGCCAGAGAGCAGTTGAGCTGTTGCAGCTGCTTATTCATATCTACTTTGCGGAGACTACGAGGTAGCTGCCGACGTCCGCAGGCCTGTTTTCTCCTTCCTTATCATTTTGTTGCTTTCATTTTGCTAGACTTGTTTGTATAGGCTGTTTATTCTGTAGAGGCTTAGACTTGCGACACCACGATTTGGTTGGGATCGTATTTTGTATGCTTCTACTATTACGTTTATCATTTTGATATGAACACTTGCTATTTAAGTTTAACTTGACCACCTGAAACTAATAATTGGCTGGTTTAATGAATAACACGATCGGGCTTGCCTAGCATTGTGTTGGGCGCCATCACGACCAGGGTTTGGGTCGTGACAGGAGCTTCCACGTCTGTAGTCAAAGAAACACCACCCCCGCTGGTCAAGAAGCTACTGGAAGAATGGCTGATAAACACCCTAGGTAGCTTGCTCGAAAAGTCGCCCCAAAGCAAGATTAAGAAGCCGTTGATGACAGATATCGCTTCTACCAGTGAACACGATACTGTAAGTACAAATAACAACCACACCAATGACCAGACTAGCGATGGCGCACTTGCAGCCATCCTTAAAAAATGGAAGAAATGGGGAATGAAAACAAGTCACTTCGGGATTAGATGAAAGAGAATCAAGAAAGAGTAGACAAAATTCCCGGCGCTCCTAAGTTACTGCCGAAGCGCGACGTGGGAAGATTCGTCGAAAACCCATATAGAGAAGAAGCTACACCTCACCCAATCCCAAAAACCTTTAAAATGACACCTTACTTAAGGATATATGATGGGACAACGGACCCCGAAGACCACCTGATCCATTATGCGACCACTGTGAAGGGTAACAATCTGTCAAACGAACAACTATCTTCCGAATTGCTGAAACACTTTGGAGAAAAGTTGACAGTGGGGCGTTAACATGGTACTCGCAGCTGCTAGCCAGAACGATATCAATATTCGAAGAAATGGCGGATAAGTTCGCCACTTCCCATGCATGAGTAAATAAAGCAGAGGCAGGCTCAACGATATCTTCGTCGTTCGACAAACGGCAGGTGAAGGACTCAAGGACTTATTGGCCAGATTTAACAGAGTAAGGATGAGCCTACCAAACGTATCAGAAGGCATGGGGGTTGCAGCTTTCCAAAACGGGCTGAGTAGAGATGGTTCAAGAGCAACCAAAAAGCTCATAAGCCGACTCATGAAGTATCCTCCCACCACATGGGAGGAGATCTACAACGCCTACTGTGCCGAGGTATGAGCAGACGAGGATGACCTCAACGGACCAACCCAGCGGCTCGCGATGATATAGTCTGAAGTAATGAGAGACCGACGCAATGAGGGCCGGCGGGAATAATCCTCACACTTCAACAAAGAAATGCATGAGCCTTACATCAGATCATCACATCCACTACTGCCAAGAGACACAAAAGCACTACAGCGACACGTCGCCCTACTCCGTAATGAAAGAGGCATGCCCATTTTATTATTTGCCTATAACTTTTGCGTGTCTCCTTCAGAAATAGTGTACGCACTTGAGAAGATAGGCACCAAGGTACAATGGCCGCAAAAGAAGCCAGACCCCGCCACGATGAAGTTAAACATCTTGTGTGAGTTTCACCAAGAACGAAGGAACAAAACCGAAGAATTCATAGGGCTACGGTAGTAGTCAGAATGCTGAACCAAGGATACTTGAGGGAGCTGCTCAGCGATAAGGGAAAGATCAACTTCGCACGAGGGCGGGATCAACGTCAAGGGCCACCGAAGTCGCCTTCGCCGGCACCCACCATCAACATGATCATTGGAGGAGGCGTCAATTCAGAAATCAACCATGTAAAGTTCACCAGCTTGCACAAACTGAAATGAACAATGGCCCACGACAGTTTGATAAATTCGAAGAAAATATCACCTTAGATAAGTCTGAGGCCGACTGTTTGTCTTTTCCTTATTATGATGCTTTGGTCATAACTTTACGTATTGCTGATAGGGATGTTAAGAGAATCATGGTTGATGACGGAACCGGCGCCTGTATTATCCATCCAAGAGTCCTCGCGCAAATGAGGCTCGAAGATAGGATAATACTGCGTTGCATAATACTGACAGGTTTTAACAATGCGCTGGAACGAACCTCCGGGGAGGTATCATTACCAATTTTAGCAGGAGGAGTTACGCTGGAAACCATTTTCCACGTCATGAACCAAGAAACACTCTACAACTCCATCACAGTATGCCCATGGATACATGCGATGCGAGAAGTCCCCTCAAGGCTTTACCAAATGATCAAGTTACCCACCCCTTGGGGAATATTTAGCATTCGGAGCGAGCTACGTACCGCACAAGAGTGCTACCGAATCGCTCAAGACTACTCACACACCAAGTAGTTGAAAGGACCAAGTGCGGAAGCATAGTAATCAGCCGTGTCAGGGACTAAGTTCGACCCGACAATGGAAGCCATCAAAGATCTAGACATCGTAGACACCTGCAAAGCAACGGTCGAGGATATCAACCCAGTACAATTGGACAACATCGACCACACAAAGAAAGCCTACATCGGACACAACCTCTGCGGCCCAAGTAAATACCATGAATTTTTAACTAACCACACAAATCTATTTATTTTTTTCAGCCAGATATGTCGGGGATACCAAGAGACATTTCCACCCACAAGCTGAACGTCGACCCACTACATCCACCCGTGCGGCAAGTTAGAAGAAAATTCAACGCTGCAATCAACGAGGCCGACAGCAAAGAGGTAGATAAGCTATTGGCCAATGGGTCCATAAGGGAATCAAAATATCCCCAATAGGTTGCCAATGTCATAATGGTCAAAAAGAAAAACGGGAAGTGGTGGATGTACGTATATTTCACCGTCCTTAAAAAAGCATGCCCGAAGGACTAATTCCCGTTACCTCACATCGACCAGTTGATCGATGCCACAATAGGAAATGAGCTGCTAAGCTTCTTAGATGCCTACTCCGGCTACAACCAGATCAAGATGGCCGAGGAGGACCAAGAAAATACAACTTTTATCACCTACCAGGGGACATATTGCTATAAGGTGATGCCCTTCAGACTCAAAAATGCGTGGGCGACGTATCATAGGCTAGTTACTAGAATGTTCAAGGAATAGCTTGGCAAGACCATGGAGGTCTACATCGACGATATGCTGGTAAAGTCAGCAAACAAAGAAGACTACCTCGACTATCTAAAATAAGCCTTCGAGGTACTACGACAGTATGTGATGAAATTGAACCCAGAAAAGTGCGCCTTCGGCATAGCATCAGGGAAGTTCTTGGGTTTCCTCATATCACAATGAGGTATCGAAGTCCATCTGGACCAGATCAAGGCGATAGACGTAACACCTGAGACTTTGAATAGCAAAAAATAGGTACAAAAGATGACTGCGCGAATAATCACCCTATCCAGGTTCATCTCGCGAACCTCCGACAGGTGCCATAAATTTTTTAACGTATTGAGAAAAGATCATGGACTACAATGGAAGGAGGAATGTGCCAATGCTTTGAATAAATTAAAAGAATACCTGTCTTCACTACCATTGCTAGTTAAAGCGAACCCTGGCGAACACTGGCTAGTATACCTGGCAATGTCCGAATTCGTCGTCAGCGCAGTCCTAGTCCGTGAAAACAAAGGTACACAGTCTCCTATTTACTATATCAGCAAAACCCTAGTGGACGCCGAAATACGGTATCCATACCTCGAGAAGCTGGCTCTGGCACTGGTCGTAGCTTCATGAAAGCTTAGACCCTATTTTCAGTGTCAACCTATAAAAGTTATAACGGCCTTCCTCCTTAGAAGCATCCTACATTATCGAGCAAGATCGCTAGATGGGCCATAAAGCTCAGAGATCATGACATATCCTATCATCCAAGAAATGCCATCAAGTCGCAGGTATTTACAGATTTTGTTGGTTTCAGTACAGAGATTCTGTCAGAAGTGGAACTAGAGGCCATTCGTGCCACTCCTAGTACCAACCTCTGGACCCTCTACACTGACGGCACTTCCAACGCCCAAGATCGAGACTGGGACTTGTACTCGAGGTCCCCACGGGAAAAATAATTTGTCATCCATATAATTCCCCTAGATGATTAACAACGAGGCCAAGTACGAGGCTGTGATTGAAGGTATGAATTTAACCATTAAGTACGGAGCTCGATGACTCATCCTCCATTGCGATTATCAACTCGTAGTGAACTAGGTCACCGGGACTTACCAGATCAAGGAACAGAGACTACAGAAATATCAATTAGAAATTCATAAGTTGATGCCCGAGTTTGACGTATGCCGCCTGGAACAAATACTGAAGGCGCAGAACATCGAAGCAGATGGCTTAGCCAAATTGGCTGCAGCCACCAAAAACATCAACAAGGGAAATATAGTCACCATTCTCCATTCAGCCATAGATCACACTGAGGTACTCTCTTTAAATCTAA
>JASVEL010010450.1:0-85540 GCA_032618575.1 Nicotiana noctiflora | reverse complement strand
ACCCTACCTTGTTGAATTAGTATTGGTTTGGTAGCCAATCTTGTTGAATTGGTATAGTTTGGTAGCCAATCTTGTTGACTTGGTTTGGTTTAGTAGCCAACCTTGTTGAAATTGTGAAGTGTGTATGCACATTGTCAAATATTGTATGCTTTAGAGAGTGAGGTTTTGGCTATAAAAGGAGAGTGTCAACCCTCGTTTCGACACACCAAAATCTCAGACAATTTCTCTGAGTAAGAGAGAGAGCAAGGTATTCCATAGACTATAAGAAAATAGTCTCAGAAGAAAAATAGAGTGAGAGATATTGTAGTGAAGCGATAAAAGCAAAAAAATATTTTTCTTCCGAGGGCGTAGTGGTCTTAGGAGTACTACTCGTTACTAGATATTGTAAAATTCCTGGCTATAGTGATATCAGTTGCTCTTCTTGGCTGTGGGGTTTCCCTTATTTAGAGGGGTTTCCACGTAATCTTGGTGTCATTATTGTTGCATTTCTCTGAGTAAGAGAGAGAGCAAGGTATTCCATAGACTATAAGAAAATAGTCTCAGAAGAAAAATAGAGTGTGAGAGATATTGTAGTGAAGCGATAAAAGCAAAAAAATATTTTTCTTCCGAGGGCGTAGTGGTCTTAGGAGTATTTGTACTCGTTACTAGATATTGTAAAATTCCTGGCTATAGTGATATCAGTTGCTCTTCTTGGCTGTGATTTTTCCCTTATTTAGAGGGGTTTCCACGTAATCTTGGTGTCATTATTGTTGCATTTCTTTTCTTGGTGGTTTAACCATAACTTAGTGTGCCGCGTGTATCACTAATACTTCTGTGAATATTATTTTTGCAGTTAAATTTTATTCCCAACAATTTTGTTATAGTACCTAGGAGGTGCAAAAGATGTATAATTTGTAAATATCCATTGCTATTTTGTTTGTATTCTAGTCCAATAAGTAAAGCAAACCATTGCTTGACTAGATAGTTGTGTACAATTGTCTTACGCCTCAATACTTTCCAGGAAATAATGCATTATTCACGTGCTGGGCACTAATTGATGGATCCGGACAGCAAGACGTTTGGAAGAGGTATGATTTTTACAATGATTTCCCAACCGTCTCTTTGCATGTTAGGGTAAAATGACTACAGTAGACATTTGACTCTACTTGGGTCATTATTGCATGCCTAGGTTTTTATGGTTTTTATTTAAAGGTGAAATGCATTGTGTTCCCTCCGTTCACTTTTACTTGTCCACTGTACTAAAATTATATTATCACTTTTACTTGTCCATTTTAGAAAATGAAGAGAGATAAATTTTCTTTCTTGTTTTTACCCTTATCATTAACTATTAATTCCCAAATTATTTCCAAAGACTTTGAAATGTTATTATTATTATGGGTATTATAGTAAAGAGCCGGTCTATTGAAACAACATCTCTATCCTTACAAGGCACGGGTAAGGCGTGTGCATACACTAGCCTTTCCAGACCCCATGGCTTGGGATAATACTGGGTATGTCGTTGTTGTTGGTATTATAGTAAAATATGTACTTTATTTATTTATTCTTAAGTAGAGTGTAAAGTCCATTGTGGACCAGTAAAAAATGAACGGAGGGAGTAGTTGATCAGTACTACTATGTGAATTTCCTGCGTGATCTATTTGCTCTGGAGTTTCTGTTTTCTGTTTCCTTTTTTTCCTTTTGTGGGGGCTATTGTTTTTACTTTCAGGAAGTAGGAGTTAATGATTTACTGCCGACTTATATTTGCCAATATCATTTTCATCCCAAGAATGAAACAACTGTCGTTTATTTAACAACAGAAAAAAAAAATTCATTAGCAATGCAAGTTCTGAAGCTTTTGGAAGCAATGTGTTATCCAGCTTCTTCCTTCAACATTTGGATGATGTTGGCTGTTAGAGTTATGTTCTTAGGGTTACGACTTCAACAACAATATCTCACAAATAACTAAAAATTGATTGAAGCTTTGCCAAAGTGGTTCACAGTTTGCAAACAGTTAAGGTGCTTTAGAAGCTGTGATTGCCAAAAAAGAATATTGGGCTTAGTTTGTGAAGCAGAATCAAACCAAAAAAGAGAAGATTTTAGTGCTTAGCATTAGTTGTTCTGATATTGGAGGTGACAAATGAAGATAACACAGAATGCGGAGGAGAGCAAATAACAGTATTGCATGTTCCAGTGTCACGAGTTATAATATTGGAAGTGATAAATGGATGTAATACAAAACACAGATGAATTCAAACTATTGAATTGTGAGTTGCGTAGAAGACTTACCATTTAGCAATAAATTTGAGATCTGACTTTAAATAGTAGTGAGTCCTTTGCCTTATGTTGCATGTTTGTTCGAAGATATATTTGTAAAAATTGTGACCAATCTCTCAGATTTCATATGAAGAATTAAAAAATAAAGCATTTCACTCTGTGATCTTCTTCTCCTTAAAATATATTTTTTTAAATTGGCTTACTGTGGTTGATTGGTCCTAATACATTATTAGGGCCAAGAGAACTCACAGGTGCTGTGGATCTTATCACTCACTTCAAGTTGTTGGCTCATCACGATTTCTTCTGCAAGAAGCCTCTTTCATTGTCAATTTCAGATACACATTATCTTCACAATGTGGTGGGAGACACAGAAATTAGGAAAGGGGATGGAATGCAGTTGGATCAGCTTATACAAGATACTTCGTCTTCAAAAGAGTCAAATTCACGCATCCAATCATTCGACTTAGATGTTCTTAGAGAAGCTTTTCAACTACGTGAAACAGCTCCAATTGATCTGCCTCCTGTAAGATATCTACTTTGGAAGCTTGAGTTATATTTATGATTACATCTGATTCAGCATACTTAAGTAACCCTTTTAATCCTTTCTGATCTCTGAAGCTGGAGACCATGAACAGGATTTTTTCAAACCCTAAGTATATTGCCAATTTGCCTGTTCCAGTAATTCTGATCAATAGGTAATTTTTGGCGTTTCATAGTCTGAGAAAGGAATTCCCACTGTAGCTGGAAAATCTAAAAGTGAGTTGAAAGACAAGGAGAAGAAGCATAAAAAGCACAAGGATAAAGACAAGGAGAAGGACAAAGAGCATAAGAAGCACAAACACCGTCATAAAGATCGAAGTAAAGACAAGGATAAAGAGAAAAAGAAAGATAAAACTGGGCATCATGATTCTGGTGCTGACCATTCAAAGAAACATCACGAAAAGGTCTGCTACTAGCAAACTTTAAGAGTTATGCTCATACGATGATTCTCCTGGCATGCGGTATACTTTGAATATCATGTGGTTCTTTCATATTCAAGAAGTTTAGAAGACTGGTTCACAATAAAGCCACTTAATAATTTGCTCAATGCAGTGTTTAAAATGACATTACTTAAAACTGACAGTAGTACTTTTTTAGTAGGCGCCACTAGAATCCTGCTGTCTGTTCCTCTTGTTGTCATTAACTTTCACTACATCGTTTGTGATGTAGCTTATAAGTTGCATTTATGGGATTCCAGTAGGATAGATTTCAGGGCATAAGGTTTAGTTTTCTAGGAATATCTTTGCTCAGAGTTTGTGGAACCAATTGTTGTTTGACTTTCAGTTTTCAGTTTCTGTGGCAAAAAATAGCCTTTTGATTTAGTTTAACAAGATTTCTGTACGCTGTCATAAATTTGACTTGTCTTTTGCTTGCAATCAGTGATGAAGCCAGAAATTTCATTTAGGGGTGTTCAAACTTGAAATAAATAAATAAAAATTCCAGATAAAGGGTGTTCAATATATGTTATATACAATTAAAATCTAATATTTTACCTATATATAAAGTGTGATTTTTCGACAAAGGGTGGTCAGTTGACCACCCTTAACTCTATGTACCTTCGCCACTGCTTGCAATAGTAGCTTCAAGTCCGAGTTTGTTGATTTCTCTCATCGTACTGTATGCTTTGTAGTGAATTTGTGCTACGTAGTGAACACTCATAACTTTTCTTTATTTGACAAATGTGGGTAACTTTTTTTTTTTTGCTTGACTTGAGGTCTTGGTCTAGTGGATTGTGCTGGCTTGATGGAATCACTTCTTGCTGTAGAAATTCAGCCCTTATTTGCAACACTTTTAGGACTTTAGCAAACAGCTATAGTGGCAATTCACTGTATTAAATGTGATTATACTTTTGTATGACCTCACTGATTATGATCTTTCTGATGATATCAGAAAAGGAAGCATGATGGTGAGGAGGATGTTAATAATGTTCACAAACACAAGAGAAACAAGGTAAGATAATAGTGTTCAATATGATTTTTGCAAATGTTAAGTTTGTTTCTGAGCTTATTATATGGGGGGTGGTCTTTTCACTATATTGAGACTGTACCTTCACCTTATACTAATGGTAATATCCTTACATCTTGAAATGTTGCAGCACAAGAGCTCAAAGATTGGCGAAATTGGTGCTATAAGGGTTGCAGGCTGAAGTTTTGGCATGTGCTACTTTAATTATTGTCCTCAGGTGTTGCAGTTAAGAATTAGGAGGGATCCTTTGCTTACTTTTGTGAAATATCTGAGGTACAGAAGTTCATATACTGCCATATCCCACCAATTGAAGAACTTTATTGCATGCCCAAGTGTTCCATCTGTGCTATCTATTATATGTTGTCCATATCATACTTGCATCTCCATTACAAATTTTCACTTTTTCGGAGTAAAAGAAGAACATTGACTAGTTATATGCGTCAAAAGCTGTTTGGGCAGCCTTTTTCAGGCCATTAAGTGCTCATGAGATCCGTGTTTACGACTAAAGAAGACATGCTTTGAAGTATTTCAGATATTGAACGATTTGCATTTGTTGGATAAAGCAGTTTCCTACATGGGTTTTTGGTGTCCCTCGCAGCAGTTGTATGAAGTTGCTTCTTAGCGCATCCATTTTCTTGCTCGTTAGCTTGAGCTTATCAAAAAAAGAGAAAGAAGTTCTTTGTGCCTGTTGGTATATATTTGGTTGCAGAATGGAAGGGTTTCCGAGCTATCAAAAACTAATGTAGAAAATGGAAGAATTACTTGGGATAATGTTCCTTGCCGATGTATTTTTTCCAATCCCAGAATGGGCGAAATAAAGGAATACTTGTTTAGCACGGAAATATAATGTTCTTCGCAAGCAAGTTAATCAAAAAGTAATAACAAGCACATAGTATCATTAATCTTCTCATTAGTCGTGAGAGTTCTATTATATCATTTATTTGCATACCTGTTCCTTTTTTATCTGTGAGGATGTACCAAGTTTATTTGGCGTTGCATTCTGTTGACTGTTGCTAGTATGTACTTTTGGTGTTTTTTTAACCAAGAGCGAATAGAATAGATCATCATAGTATTTGTTTTGTCATGTGTTGCATAATGTTTCTCTCTCTTTTCTGTGCAGAATAGCTCTGGACTAATTAAAGAATGCCAAGAGGGTGAATTCACCTGTTGAAGTAGATTTTAGTGAAAGGTACAAACTACTGAAAAAGAACCTCATTGTATCATATTAAAAGGGCTTCTTTAGTTGGCAATGACATTGAAAACCTCGATCCATTCTTTTGGTTGTCTTGCCTTATGATGATTAATTATTCTTTCAGTCCTTCCCAATCTTTCAGCGGCTCTAATCTCGATTCTTAGTCTTAACCAGTTGCAGCACTGGGTAATAAGAAAGCATTGAAGGTTGAGTGTTGGTCAGGTCTCTTGTTATTTTTTGAGCTTGAGTGCGACTCATCTGCGTTTAAACATTGAGGGTGGGGGGGGGGTTTCAAGGATGTGTAATATATTAGGAATTCTAGTTGCTAGGGTTGAAGTTTTTGTTGTATATCTAGGATAAAATGAAATCAAGTTGTTTCTGACCAGGTAATGCTTGAGATTTTTGTGCTCCAGGACTTTTTAAAGCTAATTGTTAATGTATCACTAGTGGTAAACATGTAAAATTTTGGCACTTTTTCTAATATTTTGAAGCTGCAGTTTGCTGCAAATGATTTTGTATTTATTTTGATAGGCAATGAGGTTAGGTTTTTGGAACTTGCTTTCAGCATGACAAATGCCCAATGAGTTATTTAAATGAGCACATTAGAACTTGTGAATGCTCGTTTTATTACTCAACTTTATTAGAACTTGTGAATGCTCGTTTTATTACTCAACTTTATTGAACTGAGACGCCTGGCCTCAAAACCTTAATTTCTAATTCAGTGTTTTGTGACAAGAAAAGGGAGAGTATTTGTTGCAGTTCAAGTGGCATGCACATAGTAGTTAGTCCAACTATTAACTGAAGTGACTTATCTAAGATGAGCTACACATAAAATAGTGAAGAAAACAACACTTTACGGTCTTCAATATAACGGCCAAGTTTTCTTTGAAACTGATTTTTTATGTTATGCTATTATATATGTTCTTTCTAACAATATTTCACTATAGCACTCAAAAAATTTCGGAAGATTGTTATAAAAAAGTTTGAGCGGATGTTGAAGTTGAAGTTTCTCTCTTTGAGTATAAGCCGATGCAATATAGTCCCTCATTAAGTTCAGCGATCGTTGAAGGAATTAACTCGATGCGCTTTAAGCTTTGATTTTTGGCATACCAAAAGGAAACTTATATTTTGGTGCTAAGAAGGACCTGAGCATACATGAACAAATATATGATAATCAATCTAAATATCTAATGGATACTCAATGCTCACATAGAGTACTCTGAAAACTATTGTGTGCATTGACATGCACAAAAATAGGATTACATTTTTTATGCGAAATTAGCATGGGCAAATGAATTTTCAAATTGGTAAATCGAAAAATAGTTAGCATTTGCAAAGTTATTGAAAAATAGTCAATGTTTTGTTAAAACACGGAATATTCCAGCATAATATGCAGGACTATTGAGCTCCTGGGTATAAACTTCCAGCATATTATGTTGAACCCTCCAACACATTATGCTGGAATCTCATATGTATAAAATTCGAACCTCAGCCCATTATACTGAATTTTTTCTGGATTTATAAGGGTGTTTTTTTAGATTTATCTTTACATGAAAAAATGGTTAAATTTTGATTATTTTTGAAACTTTGACTATTTTCAATTACCAGTTGTAAATATAACTATTTCTGATTTTATTTCTCAAATTTTATGCTAATAAAAAAGTAATACAACTAGATTTTTTTTTTGAAGTGCTAGCTCGAGAGTTAGCTCACTGCATATTCTGGATGTATAAGGAAGCGGGCTAGCCACTTTTTAGTCCTGTAATTAAAAAATAATCACTATCATGAAATATTAAATTACAAATGTGAAACTCCAAGATAATATCTTGAAGTTGTACTGTGGAGTTTGAAACACCATTACAATGTCTATTTTGCAATTATTTGTGCTGAAAAGTGGCTCTTTGTGAATTTTATCTTTTTTGGATTCAATAGGGAAGCTCTTCAAATGATGAGTTAAGTTGCACCAGTCTATAGCTCATGTGGATTGGGTTGGGCTCGATTAAGCCAGCCCATTTTGATAGCTTTCCCAGGTAAAAATAGGGGGATTTGCATCTATACCCGCTTTTTGGATCACATTTTAACTTGTGCCTGCTTCGCAAAAAAATTGCAAGCGTACCTGGTTTTTCATATAACTTCAGCATAAGGGGCTGAAGTAGCAAAGACAATCACACAAAACTTCAGCATTCTAGTAAACGGGCATGAAGTAGCAAGTATGCTGAAGTTTTTATTTGTAATTACTGAACTTAAGCATAGTACCTGAAGTTTTGTTTTTGTTATAAGGTCTAAATAGTATCAAGAATATTGACGGTAGTAAGAGTTTACGGTGGGTGGGAAAGCATGAGGGACCCCTGTGCTTAGACTAACTAGCCTCTAAGGTTAGCGAGGTTCCTGCTATCTTTATCTGCTAAAGTTTTTGTTTATGATTGCACTAAATAAGCTGAAGTTTTTTTGTCATGGATTCATTAGTTTTTTCATTAAGCTTTTTCAAAAACTTCAGCAGAAGATGCTGAAGTTATTTAGTTCATTTATAAAAACTTCAGCACTAAATAAGCGGAACTTTTTTTTGTCCTGTATAAGCTTTTTCAAAAACTTCAGCAAAGATGCTGAAGTTATTTAGTTCAATTGTAAAAACTTCACCACTTAAATAAGCTGAATTTTTTTTGTCCTGCATTCATTAGTTTTGTCATAAAGCTTTTTAAAAAATTTCAGCAGAATATGCTAAAGTTATTTAGTTCATTTGTAAAAATTTCAGCACTATATAAGTTGAAGTTTTTGAATAAGCTTTCTAACATAATCAGATAGTCAACAATATTTAAATCATAAATTTTGCAAACAATAAACATGAAAAGAACAGAATTATCATGAAAAGAATCACTAAAATGTGCCCTTAAACTTCCCGTACGTGAAAATATTCACAAATTATTGTCTACTAACTTACGTAACTATTTATAATTTATTTTTAAATAATCTGATAAATATACTTATGGAAATCATCTATGAAACTGAAGTATCATAGCAACACCAACAACAACAGAAGAAAGAAGAAGAAGAAAATGAAGGAGGAGGAGAAAGGGGACTGAAGTTGTTTAAAAAATGGGTACAAGTTAAAACTTTAAAAAAAAATGGGTATAGGTTAAATGGGGGCGACCAAATAGGGAGCCCCGTGCAAGTTTTACAAAAAATTAGCACGAGCTAGGTAGTTTTCGGACTGGTCATTCAAAAATAGCAGCATTTCCAAATCATTGAAATATAGCCACTATTTTACTGCAATAGAGACCGGTCCAACATAATATACTGGAGTTCGGTACACCTATATATGAACTTCCAGCATATTATGTTGGAACTCCAATACGCGAAAAGTTTCAGCATAATATACCGGAGGTTCGAGCACGCGTGTATGAACTTCCAGCATATTATATTGGACCGATATACTTTACTGGAACTCCAGTATATTATGCTGGAGTGCTAGTATACTTATGCTGGAACTCCATTGTATTATGCTATAGTTTCAGTATACTTATGCTGGAACTCCATTATATTATGCTGGAGTTCTAGTATTTTATGGAGTTTGAACAGTATTTTCATTCAAATTTATCTTTACATGAAAAATGGCTAAATTTCAATTACTTTTGAAAGTGCGGCTATTTTTGAATGACCACTTGTAAATATGGCTATTTTTAAATTTCTCCCCTTCACCTAGCCAATACACTCAAGGCTCGTTTGGTAGGATTTATAGAAATAATACCAAATAAGGTATATTAGTAGTAGTGGGATAGTTATATTGAAATTACTTCTATATTGACTTTATTTTTTGACTACAAGTCGATTTGTTTATATATATATATATATATATATATATATATATATATATATATATATATATATATATATATATATATATATATATATATATATATATATATATATAAATAAATAAATAAAGTTATGATATTGTTAACGTCATGGTTTGCTAAGTATACGAATAATACTAAATATGGTGTAATAGTTATATATAGATTGAAATATTATCAAACAAGGGATTAAAATATCAAAATTAATACATATATTATTTTTCAGTATACATCATACCAAACAACCCCTCACATGTCATTATTAAGTCAAGTATGTATCAGAGTGTAATAACAACAACAACAACCCAGTATAATCTTATTTAGTGGGGTCTGGGGAGGATAGTGTGTACACAGACCTTACCCCTACCCTGGGGTAGAGATGTTGTTTCCAAATAGACCCTCGGCATTCTTTCATCCAAGAACTTCCCACCTTGCTATCGGGGAGACTCGAACTCACAACCTCTTGGTTGGAAGTGGTGGTTGCTTAATATTAGAGCAATCTCTCTTGTCAGATCTTGGAGTGTAAAAAGTTAAAATTAAAATTTAATGTGAAAAGTACAATGGTTATTACTAGAAATTTAACATGCAGAAAAGATACTGTACATAATTCATTTCTTTATTTTAAAAGCTTAGCACGACTTTAAGGACATGGTGCATAGGTTTTATGATTACTCTATAAGGAAACACCATTGAACAAAGAAGAAGAAGAAAGAAGCTTTAAGTCACTAATGTTGAAATTTATAAATAGAACTAACCTAACTATAACTTTTTTTTTTAAAACTTAAAACCAACAACTTTATTAAGTGAACTTTGCTCCACGTGGAACATGATATTTGATTGTGTTTGGTTTAATTTGTTCTGGATAAACATATAATATTCAAAATTTTAATTATAAATTCCACATCCTTATTTAAAAACTATATAGAAAAATAATATAACTAACTAATAATAATCCAAATTTTTTTAAAAAATTAAAAAGTTATGATCAATGACGAACTCCTTTAGTTCTCCAAATAAAAATTGTGTCATAGAGAAATAGTAATTTAAGAAAGTCCATTCGTTCAATATTTTCTTGTATTACTGAAATCTTAGTATATTTTTAATGGCGGATTTAGAGGGCAACGTGCGGGTTCCCGGAAACCTAATAGTTTTTGTATAATATTTATATATGTATTAGAAAATTTATTAAATATTTATAAATATGTAATTGTGAACTCAGTTGTCAACTTGAAATCGTTATACAAACTTATAAACTTTAAAGTCTGGATCCGCCTCTGCATATTCTGCGTCATGATATACCCCATAAGAGAGAACTAATTATGGTATTCTTACTAATGAAATTTGTCTTGTGTTATTTTGCATCATTTAGAATTAAACTCAATTTGTTGTCTTATTGACTTAATTTGCATACTTAAAAATCTCTATAAAAAAGTATTAAACGATAATCTGGTAAAACTATAATTAGTTATAACATATTTAATTCACTACTAGTATAAGGAAGTTACATTGCTAATATTTATAATTTAATTCCTCCACGAAAATACGAGTAACGTATATGGATGTGCATTCGATTTATGGATACGATTTTGACTCTTATCGATAATTACTTATCAATTATCGATAATTACATACGCTTATCATTATCGTTTCAATACGGTTTTGATTTTTTCTATTTCGATTTATCGATTTTTGGGACTTATCGATTCAGTTATATTACACCAATAAAAAAATTTGCCTGATTCCACGAAAAGTATATCGCTATAAATACGTCTAACTAATATGGACAAAAAGCTAAAATAAGACGAATACCGTTTATAACATAATTGTGTCAATAAGCACATGCAACGAAATAAAAGTAAGGGATCAAATGTATGCCACCAACACTCAACGATATAAAAAGAATACATCATCACGGCTAGTTCTATTTTTCATTAATTTGTACTTTATTCCCTTGAGCTTTAAATGTGTTCATTCCTTAAATGTGGTAGAGGAAATAATAGGGTTAAGGACTTAGGGTAAAGGAAAGGGTATTATAGAATAAATGTAATGTTTTTGTCTTTTTAGTATATCTTATCTGTAACGACCCGACCCGTCGTTACGGGAATTACCACCCCGTAATCTTGCAATTATACATTTTATGCTTTATATCAATGTTAGAGTTTATCGGGTGAGTTAGGAGTGATTCGGGTAGAAAATAAAGCAAATAGCCTTTTTGAAGGAAGCTTGAATATGGGAAGTCAACCTAGAGTTGACTATTGAGTTAGAGTGCTCGGAATTAGATTCCGATGATTCGACTAGTTTCGGGGGATCATTTATGACTTAGGAGAGCAATCGGAATTGAATTCGGAGGTCCGGTGTAGTTTTAGGCTTGAATTGGCTAAGGTTGAATTTTGGCGAAAACCGGACGGTAGGTGAGATTTTGATCCGGGGGTCGGAATGGAATTCCGACAATTTCTGTAGCTTCGTTATGTAATTTTGGATATGTCCGCAAATATTCAGGTCATTCGAACGTCGTTTGATCGGGTTTTGGATTGAATGTTAGTTTCGGAAGTTTTGAAGAAACTTAGGCTTGAATCCGTGTGAAAATGATGATTTTGATGTTTAGGATGGTATTTTTATGATTGGAACAAGTTCGTATCATGTTTTGGAGTATGTTGGTGATTTTCGTTAGGGTCCCGGTGGCTTCGGGATGAATTCAGACCATCAACCGGGCATTTTAAACTTGGCAAAACCTGCAGAAAGTTGCAGGTGACTGTGTAGACATTTAAGCCTTCGCGTTCGCGTGACATAGGTCGCATTCGCGAAGGCCAAGGGAGCTAAAGCATCGCGCTCGCGTGAGGAAGGGTCGCGCTCGCGAAGGAGGACCAGGCGGATCTACGCGTTCGCGTGGGTCGGTACGCGTTCGCGTAGAAGGGATCAGGCGGCTGGGAAAAAATGATCTTCGCGGACGAGTGACTACTTGTCGCGTTCGCAATGAAGTAACGGAGCAGGGCATCGCGTTCGCGTGAGGGACATCGCGAACGCGTAGAACAAAAACGCTGCCAGTGAAAATAAATTGCAGAAACAGTGTAGTCGCGGGTTTACACACCCAAAACACAAATTTTGAGCCCTAGAGAGAAGAACTCACGGAAAAACGCTGGGATTTCATCGGGTAATCGTCGGAGGTAAATTTCTTGACTAAAAAATTTAACTTTATGGTAGAATTAACATCAATCTTCATGAAATTGGGTAGAAACTGTGAAGAATTGTGGCCTAGGTATTGAAAACGAATTTTTGAGTTTTGAAAGGCCATTCGAACTCCGATTTCGATAAATTTTATATGCACGGACTCGCGGCAAGACGAGGATCGTGTTGGTATAAGTTTATGAACTTTTCGGATAGCGGGCCCTGGGTCGGATTTTTACCAACTTAGTGTATTTATGCGTTTTTCATGCAAATTGAAATGAGTTATGTTTCTTTGACCCGTAAATGACATAACTATTGTGGTTTGAATAGATTCTACATGCGAGGGAGCGAATTCTAAAGGAAAAGGCATTGCGGACGAGTCTACGACCGGCTAGAGGTGAGTAGTTTGTGTATATGGTAGCCTGAGGGTTCGAAACTCCGACTTAGCACATTTTGACGCTAGTAGGGCGTGGCTCGCACCCCGTGGCAGGTGCGGGATTGATTTTGAGTGGGGATTGAGACTTGGTCCATCCCGGATATGAATAATATGCTATTAGTGATGGAAAAACACTGTGTTTGACATAATTGTGGGCTGTAAGCCTTGTTTGGGGCCTTGTGCCGACCTGTAGTATCCCTAGGGGATAGTATATATGTGATAGCTATACTTGCTTAATCACTGATCTCAGTCCTGGTTTTGAAATCATAGTATTGAAATGCTAAGTCACATGCTTTGAAAAAATTAAATAAAAGTTAAAGTATTTTCATAAATTATGAAATGAAATATGGAAATAAGTAAATTGAATTGTTTTGTGACTTATCTGATTATTATGGACTGAGGATGGATAGGGCTGCACGCCGCAGCGGTTATTTTGATATGAGGATCGAGCTGCACGCCGCAACGGTATTTGCGCTTGGGCTGTAGGAGCCCCTATTAGTCTGTACACCCCCCCAGTGAGTGCCGTCGATGTTAAATGGACCGGGCTATACGCCGTAGCGGTTATGTGCATTACATTGCATTGCATCTTTATCTGTTGAATTATTCTGTGGTAGCTGTATTGTACTGTTGATGCTAGTTCGTAGGAGGATCGGACTGTAATTTAGCTTCATATTATGGTATTTTGTGGATTTCCTACTTTAAGCTGCTTTTATATATTTATTAGTCACTGAGTACTTAGTACTCACCCCTACTCCCTGCACCTTTTGTGTGCAGACTCAGGTACTCAGGAGCAGTAGACGAGCATTTCCAGCTTTTGCAGAGTCATACCGAGTTACTGAGGTAGCTGCCGATGTTCACAGAACCTAGCTTCTCTTCCTCTTTTCAGTTGTTATTTTATATCCAGACTTGAGTATTCCCATACAGTATTCTCTATTTTTGTTGAATTTTGTTAGAGGCTCTAGACTTGTGACTCCGGATCTTTGGGAATGTCAGTTGCTTTCGCACTTCTCAGTACTTTGTTCATTTTTATTATTATTGGAGTTCTTTGACTCATATGTTCTTTTGAGTTGTCCATTTGGGACCGATATTCATTGTGATAAACAATTGTTGGTCTGGCTGGCCTAGCTTAATTGTTGGGCGCCATCACGACCAGGATTTGGGTCGTGACAAGTTGGTATCAGAGCCTAGGTTACTAGGACTCGCGAGTCATGAGTCGGTTTAGTAGGCTTTCACGGATCGGTACGTAGATGTCTGTATCTATCCTCGGAAGGCTACAGAACTTTAGGAAAAACCTCATTTTTCTTGGATTCATATCGTGCGATTTGTGTTATCGTGAAACTAAACTTTTCCATATTCTATTCTCTCGCAGATGGCGAGAACACGTGCTAGCGGACATGGCGGACGACCACCATTGGCACCCAGAGGCTGTGGTCGTGGTAGAGGTAGGGCAACAGTACCAGCACCTGCTGACCCACTAGCTGACCAGACTCAGGGTTAGATTCCTGCACCGGTAGCCTAGGTTCAGGATCAGGTTCCAGCTGCAAACGCTCCAGCAGCTCAGGTACAGGCACCGGTAGTTCCCATTGTGATACCGGGTCTTCAGAAGACTTTGGCTCAGATTCTATCAGAATGCACTGGCTTGGCTCAGGTAGTTGCAGCCTCTACTGCAGCGTCTTCTTCACAGGCAGGGGGAGGGAATCAGACCCCGTGGCTCGCACACCCAAGCCGGTAGTACAGGGTATTCAGGCACCTGGGGCAGCTCCAGTTCAGCCAGTTGCGCCCCTTGCACCAGCTCCTGCTCATGTGGTTCCAGTTATGACTGACGATGAGCAGCGTTGTTTGGAGAGGTTTGAGAGGCTACATCCTCCGGCATTCAGTGGTGCCGAGGGCGAGGAAACCCAAGGTTTTCTTGATAAATGTCAGTGTATGCTTCGCACCGCAGGTATTCTGGAGTCCAGCGGTGTTTCATTCACCACTTTTTGGTTCACAGGTGCAGCATTTCAGCGGTGGGAGGATTTTGAGAGGCGTAGGCCCACTGGGGCAGTTCCCCTCACTTGGCAGCAGTTCTCTACGGTATTTTTGGAGAAGTATTTGCCTCAGTCCCAGAGAGAGGAGCTGCGTCGTCAGTTTGAGTGGCTGAAGCAGGGGGACATGTCGGTTACTTAGTATGAGATAAGATTCACACAGATGGCCCGTCATGCCATGTGGATAGTTCCTACGGACAAAGAGAGGATCAAGAGATTTATAGATGGTGTTATCTATCCCATCCGTATATTGATGACCAGAGAGAGAGCTTCGGCAGTTACCTTTGAGGAGGTGGTTGATGCTGCCCGTCATATTGAGACAGATCGCCGCAGAGAGCGGGAGGAGAGAGAGGCTAAGAGGCCTTGTGGTACTGGCAGTTACAGTGGTGCTCCGTCTAGGGGCCAGCCTCAGCATAGCAGGGGTCGTTCTTTCAGATCTCATCAGTCTGGACGTGCCGAGTCCAGTGGAGTTTCATCAGATCGTGATCGTCAGGGCCATCAGGGTTATCAGGGTCAGTAGGGCCGATAGCAGAGTCAGTCTGCATTGAGTGCTCTTCCACCTCAGAGCTCTGCTCCTACTTCCTCAGCACAGGATTCATCTACAGCGAAGGGTCCTCAGCAGCCCCTTCTTCCATCTTCGGGCCGTTATTTTGAGTGCGGCGACTTGGGCCATATCAAGAGAGAGTGTCCTCGGTGGTTTCGTAGGCGGTCTCAGCAGAGGGATTAGTCCTCGTCTTCTACTCCTATTTCTTCAGCGCCAGCACAGTCAGCTAGGACTGTTGGCCAGGTAGCCAGGGGTCGTCCTAGGGGCGAGGATCATACTGGTGGAGGCCAGGCTCATTTCTATGCTCTTCCGGATAGGAAGGACGCTAGTGCTTCAGATGCGGTCATTTCAGGTATTATCTCAGTCCGCCACAAGGATGCTTCTGTCTTATTTGATCCCGGATCCACCTATTCCTATGTTTCAACTTATTTTGCATATCATTTGGGTATGACCCGTGGTATTCTTGCTTTTCCCGTACATGTGTCTACCCCGGTGGAGGATACGGTTGTTGTGGATTATGTATATCGATCCTGTCTTATTACTATTGGGGGTCTGGAGACCCGAGTTGATTTATTGCTACTGGGCATGATAGATATCGATGTAATTCTAGGCATGGATTGGCTATCTCCTTACCATGCGATTCTGGACTGTCATGCCAAGACAGTCACACTAGCTATTCCAGGTAATCCGAGGATCGAGTGGCGTGGCTTAACTGATTATGTGTCCGACAGGGTGATTTCTTATATAAAGGCCCAACGAATGATTGGCAAGGGTTGTTTATCTTATTTGGCCTTCATTAGAAATGTTGAGGCCGAGACACCCAGTCTTGATTCGGTCCCCATTTTCCGGATGTATTTCCAGTAGACCTACCAGGCATGCCGCCTGACAGATATCTTGACTTTGCTATTGACTTCGTGCCGGGCACTCAGCCCATTTCTATTCCTCCCTATCGCATGGCACCAGCGGAGTTAAAAGAATTAAAGGAACAACTTCAGGAACTCTTAGATAAGGGTTTCATTTGTCCGAGTGTGTCACCCTGGGGTGCACCGGGGTTGTTCGTGAAGAAGAAAGATGGCACAATGAGAATGTGCATTGATTACAGGCAGCTGAACAAGGTAACAGTGAAGAATGAATACCCATTGCCTCGTATTGAGGACCTATTTGATCAGCTCCAAGGAGTTAGTGTATTTTCTAAGATTGATCTTCGATCGGGCTATCATCAGTTGAAGATCAGGGACTCGGAACATTATGAAAACAACGTTCAGGACGCGATATGGGCACTACGAGTTCCTGGTGATGTCATTCGGGCTGACTAATGCCCCAGCTGCATTCATGCACTTGATGAATAGTGTATTTTGGCCGTACCTTGATTCTTTTGTGATTGTGTTTATTGATGATATTCTGGTGTATTCACGCAGCCGGGAGGAGCATGTACATCATTTGAGGGTGGTATTGCAGAAGTTGAGAGAAGAGAAGCTCTATGCAAAATTCACTAAGTGTGAGTTCTGGATTGATACTGTGACCTTTCTAGGACATGTAGTGTCCAGTGATGGTATACGGGTCGATCCACAGAAGGTCGAGGTGGTGCAAAATTGGCCCAGACCTTTCTCAGCTACTGAGATTCAGAGTTTCCTCGGCTTGGCAGGCTATTATCGCTGGTTTGTTCAGGGTTTCTCATCTATTGCTTCACCGTTGACCAAGTTGATACAGAAGAATGCTCCATTTGTGTGGTCTGATGAATGTGAGGAGAGCTTTCAGAAGCTCAAGGAGGCTTTGACCACAACTCCAGTACTTGTGTTGCCATCAACTTCAGGGTCATATATAGTGTATTGTGATGCTTCTGGAGTTGGGCTCGGTTTTGTATTGATGTAGGAGGGTAGAGTTATTGCATATGCTTCTCTTCAGCTAAAGCCCCACGAGAAGAACTACCGTGTTCATAATTTGGAGTTAGCTGCTATTGTTCATGCCTTGAAAATTTGGAGGCATTACTTGTATGGTGTGTCTTGTGATGTATATGCAGACCACCGCAGCCTTGAGCATTTGTTTAAGCAGAAAGATCTCAATTTGAGGCAGCGGAGATGGCTTGAATTGCTTAAAGACTATGATATTACTATTTTGTACCATCCCGGGAAAGCCAATGTAGTGGCTGATGCATTGAGCCAGAAGGCTATTATTATGGGCAGCTTGGCGTATATTCCAGTTGGGGAGAAACCCATTGCAGTTGATGTTCAGGCGTTAGCTAATCAGATGGTGAGGCTAGATATTTCTGAACCTAGTCGAGTGATGGCTTGTGTAGTAGCTCGTTCTTCTTTATACGATCGTATTCGAGAGCGCCAGTATGATGATCCACACTTACTTGTCCTTAAGGACATGGTTCAGCATGATGATGCCAGAGATGTCACTATTGATAGTGATGGTGTATTGCAGATGCAGGGCCGAATATGCGTGCCAAATGTTGATGGCCTTCATGAGTTGATATTGGAAGAGGCCCACAGCTCGCGGTATTCTATTCATCCAGGAGCCGCGAAGATGAATCGGGATTTGAAGCAGCATTACCGGTGGAGAAAGATGAAGAAAGATATTGTGAGCCATGTGGCTCGGTGTCTAAACTGTCAGTAGGTCAAGTATGAGCATCAGAGACCTGGTGGTGTATTCCAGCGTATTGATATTCCTGAGTGGAAGTGGGAAATGATTACTATGGACTTTGTTAGTGGACTTCCTCGGACATCGAGGAAGTTTGATTCAGTTTGGGTGGTTGTGGATAGGCTGACCAAGTCAGCTCATTTCATCCCAGTGTGTACTACATACTCCTCAGAGCGGCTGGTATAAATATTCATCCGTGAGATAGTGAGATTGCATGGAGTTCCCATTTCTAGTATATCAGACAGAGGTACCCAGTTCACTTTTCAGTTCTGGAGGACATTTCAGCGAGAGTTGGGTTCACAGGTAGAGCTGAGCACGACTTTTCACCCTCTAACAGACGGACAATCCGAGCGCACTATTAAGATATTGGAGGATATGTTACATGCTTGTGCCACTGATTTTTTAGGGCCATGGTATCCGTTTCTACTGCTCGTGGAGTTGGCATACTACAACATTTATCACTCAAGCATTCAGATGGCTCTATACGAGGCTTTATAGAGGAGACAGTGTATATCTCCTGTCTATTGGTTTGAGCCCGACGAGGCTAGGATTTTTGGGCACAGGCTTAGTGTGGGATGCTTTGGACAAGGTAAAAGTGATTCAGGAGAGACTTCGCACAGCTTAGTCGTGTCGGAAGAGTTATGCGGACCGGAAGGTCCGAGATGTGTCTTATTTAGTTGTTGAGAAGGTGTTGCTGAAGATCTCGCCTATGAAGGGCGTTATGAGGTTTGGGAAGAAAGGGAATTTGAGTCCAAGGTTCATTGGACCTTTTGAGGTGCTTAGGAAAGTTGGGGAGGTGGCCTATATGCTTGCTTTGCCACCCAGTTTGTCGGGAGTTCACCCGGTGTTCCATGTATCTATGCTCCGGAAGTATGTCGGAGACCCGTCTCATGTGTTAGACTTCAGCACGACACAGCTAGATGAGGACTTGACTTATGATGTGGAGCCAGTAGCCATCTTGGGTCGACAGTTTCATAAGCTGAGATCCAAGGACATAACTTCAGTGAAAGTGCAGTGGAGAGGTCGCCCCGTGGAGGAAGCAACTTGGGAGACCGAGCGAGAGATGCGAAGCAAATATCCACACTTATTTGATACTCCAGGTATGTTTCTTAATGCGCTCACGGACGAGCGTTTGTTTAAGTTGGGGAGAATGTAACGACCCGGCCCTTCGTTACGGGAATTACCACCCCGTAATCTTGCAATTACACATTTTATGCTTTTATATCAGTGTTAGAGTTTATCGGGTGAGTTAGGAGTGATTCAGGTTGAAAATGAAGCAAATAGCCTTTTTGAAGGAAGCTTGACTATGGGAAGTCAACCTAGAGTTGACTATTGAGTTAGAGTGCTCGGAATCGGATTCTGATGATTCGACTAGTTTCGGGGGATCATTTATGACTTAGGCGAGCAATCGGAATCAAATTCGGAGGTCCGGTGTAGTTTTAGGCTTGAATTGGCTAAAGTTGAATTTTGGCGAAACCGGACGGTAGGTGAGATGTTGATCCGGCGGTCGGAATGGAATTCCGACAATTTCTGTAGCTTCGATATATGATTTTGGATATGTCTGCAAAATTTTAGGTCATTCGGACGTCGTTTGATCGGGTTTTGGATTGAATGTTAGTTTCGAAAGTTTTGAAGAAACTTAGGCTTGAATCCTTGTGAAAATGGTGATTTTGATGTTTAGGATGGTGTTTTTATGATTGGAACAAGTCCGTATCATGTTTTGGAGTATGTTGGTGGTTTTCATTGGGGTCCCGGGGCCTCGGGATAAATTCGGACCATCAACCGGGCATTTTAAACTTGGCAAAATCTGTAGAAAATTGCAGGTTACTGTGTAGACATTAAAGCCTTCGCATTTGCGTGACATAGGTCGCGTTTGCGAAGGCCAAGGGAGCTAAAGCATCGTGTTCGCGTGAGGAAGGGTCGGGTTCGCGAATGAGGACCAGGCGGACCTGCGCGTTCGCGTGGGTCGGTACGCGTTCGCGTAGAAGGAATCAGGCGGCTAGGGAAAAATGATCTTCGCAGACGCGTGACTACTCGTCGCGTTCGCGATGAAGTAACGAAGCAGGGCATCACGTTCGTGTGAGGGACATCGCGAACGCGTAGAACAAAAACGCTTCCAGTGAAAATAAACTGCAGAAACAGTGTAGTCGCGGGTTTACACACCCAAAACACAAATTTTGAGCCCTAGAGAGAAGAACTCAGGGGAAAACGCTGGGATTTCATCGGGTAATCGTCGGAGGTAAATTTCTTGACTCAAAAACGTAACTTTATGGTAGAATTAACATCAATCTTCATGAAATTGGGTAGAAATTGTGAAGAATTGTGGCCTAGGTATTGAAAACGAATTTTTGAGTTTTGAAAGGCCATTCGAACTCCGATTTCGATAAAGTTTATATGCACGGACTCGTGGCGAGACGAGGATCGCACTGGTATAAGTTTCTAAATTTTTCGGACAGCGGGCCCGGGGTCGGGTTTTTACCAACTTAGTGTATTTATGCATTTTTCATGCAAATTGAAATGGGTTATGTTTCTTTGACCCGTAAATGACATAACTATTGTGGTTTGAATAGATTCTACACGCGAGGGAGCGAATTCTAAAGGAAAGGCATTGCGGATGAGTGTACGAGTGGCTAGATGTAAGTAGTTTGTGTATATGGTAGCTTGAGGGTTCGAAACCCCGACTTAGCACATTGTTACGCTAGTAGGGCGTGGCTTGCACCCCGTGGCAGGTGCGGGATTGATTGTGACTGGGGATTGAGACTTGGTCCATCCCGGATATGAATAATATACTATTAGTGATGGAAAAACATTATGTTTGACATAATTGTGGGCTGTAAGCCTTGTTTGCGGCCTTGTGCCGACCTGTAGTATCCCTTGGGGATATTATATATGTGATAGCTGTACTTGCTTAATCACTGATCTTAGTCCTGGTTTTGAAATCACAGTATTAAAATTCTAAGTCACCTGATTTGCAAAAATTAAATAAAAGTTAAAGTATTTTCATAAATTATGAAGTGAAATATGGAAATAAGTAAATTGAGTTGTTTTGTGACTTATCTGATTATTGTGGACTGAGGATGGATCGGGCTGCACGCCGCAGCGGCTATTATGATATGAGGATCGGGCTGCACGCCGCAGCGATATTTGCGCTTGGGCTGTAGGAGCCCCTCCGGAGTCTGTACACACCCCCAGCGAGCGCCGTCGACGTTAAATGGATCGGGCTACACGCCGTAGCGGTTATGTGCATTGCATTGCATCTTTATTTGTTAAATTATTCTGTGGTAGCTATATTGTACTGTTGATGATAGTTCGTAGGAGATTCGGACTGTAGTGTAGCTTTATATTGTGGTATTTTGTGGATTTCCTACTTTCAGCTGCTTTTATATATTTATTACTCACTGAGTACTTAGTACTCACCCCTACTCCCCGCACCTTTTGTGTGTAGACTCAGGTACTCAGGAGCAGTAGACAGGCATTTCCAGCGGTTTGCAGAGTCATACCAAGTTGCTGAGGTAGCTGCCGACGTTCGCAAACCTAGCTTCTCTTCCTCTTTTCATTTGTTATTTTATATTCGGACTTGAGTATTCCCATACAATATACTCTATTTTTGTTGGGTTTTGTTAAAGGCTCTAGACTTGTGACTCCGGATCTTTGGGAGTGTTAGTTGCTTTCGCACCTCTCAATACTTTGTTCATTTTTATTATTATTGGAGTTCTTTGACTCATATGTTCTTTTGAGTTGTCCATTTGGGACTGATATTCATTGTGATAAACAATAGTTGGTCTGGCTGGCCTAACTTAATTGTTGGGCGCCATCACGACCGGATTTTGGTCGTGACATTATCGGTTTTATCGATAAACCTGCATGAGGTCAAATTTGGCCCTCAACGTCTCTACACCGAAGGTTACTCCTAGTGAGCATACGTCAACTAAAGCAAGGGTACGACTTGGGCGTAGGGACAAAGGCGACGCCAGTTTAAACTCAGCGTCCTCGTTAGGGGGACGTTGACTACTTTTTGTGTCTTTATAGTTATTTTGAGGAAGGCCTCCTGCTATATAAAGGAGACTTTCACATTGTAAATGATCATCATTATTATTCTCGAATAATACAACTCTCTGATTTTCTCCTACTCTGTCTCTATCTCTATATCTAACGAACACTTACTCTCAAGTTCATATTATCAAATCTATCACAATAATCTCATCTCTTTTATCTCTAGGTTTTATTATATTTGATTACAATTTACCCTCATTTATTTATGATTATTTTTTTAAGCTTACAATGTATATTGATAACTTTTGAGCCAAACAATTTGGAGCCGTCTGTGGGGAATTCGACAATCAAAATTATAGCATCCACCTAGAGAACAACCAACAACCATTCTCTACACCAGACAAAAAATGACCTAAAATAACACAAGTCGAAAGCAATAATGGGTGTTACAGCTAATCTCCTTGGTCCTCTCAACGAGGCCAGTGGCGAGGGTATCTTTAATGCAACCCCTATCACCATGACAAGTGCAGAGATCTTACCTTCTCCATCTGAAGATCTGAGATCTTGCATGAAAAAAGAGCTTCCATATCCGCGGCTAAGGAAGCACCCTCAGTGGTCAAGAAGCTACTGGAAGAATGGCTGACAAGTACTATAAGTGGCATGGTTGAGAAGCGACCGCAAAGTAACATCAGGTGTACGTCAACGTTAAGCATCACTGCTGCCATGGATGAACAAGAGGTTGCACGAGCAAATAACAAACCCATTGAAGCACATGCCAACGATGGCATGCTAACAACCATCCTAAAGAAGATGGAAAATGAAAACAAGGCGCTTCGTGACCAAATGAAAGAGCATCAAGAAAGGGTAGACAAGATCCCCGGTGCCCCCAAGTTGCTACCAAAATGCGACGTGGGAAGATTCCTCGAGCAACCATATTCCGAAGAAGTTTCCCCTCACTCTATCCCAAAAACCTTCAAGATGCCTATACGACGGAACCAGAGATCCCGAGGATCATTTGATCCACTATGTCACTGATGTAAAGGGTAATGACCTATTAAAAAAGCAGGTACCATCGGTGCTGCTGAAGAAGTTTGATGAGACATTGACAGGAGGTCCCGTAACGTAGTACTCTCAACTACCAGCTAAGTCAATATCAACGTTCGAGGAAAAGGCGGATAAGTTCGTCACCATCCATGCAGGAGCAAAGAAAGCGGAAGAAAGGGTCAACGACATCTTCGCCGTCAGGCAAACCGTAGGGGAAGGACTCAAGGACTTCCTAGCCAGGTTCAACAGGGTAAGGATGCGTCTGCCAAACGTATTGGAAGGTATGACAGTCGCCGCTTTCCATAATGGGCTAAACAGGGACGGTTCGAGGGAAACCAAGAATCTACTAAGACGTCTCATGAAATATCCCCCTACCACATGGGAGGAAATCCACAATGGCTATTGCGTCGAGGTACGAGCGGATGAGGATGATCTTAATGGGCCGACCCAACGGCTAACAATGATACACTCAGAGACAAGGAGGGATCGACACAATGAAGGACGATGAGAACAACTCCCACGCTCCAACAAAGACCTGGCACCAACCATACACCAAATCCTCAAATCCACCACCAAGGCATACAGATGATCTACAATGATACATCACCCCAGAAACGAAAGAGGTACACCTCTTTTATTATCCGCCCAAAACTTTTATGTATCTCCTTCAGAAATAGTGTACACATTGGAGAAGTTGTGCACCAAGGTGCAGTGGCCGTAGAAGATGAAATCAGATCCCGCCACAAGGAAATCAAACGTCTTATGCGAGTTTTATCAGGAATGGGGACACAAAAATGAAGAATGCATAGGCATACAACAAGAGGTGGTTAGGATGCTGAACCAGGGATACCTGAGGTAATTACTCAGCGATAAAGGGAAAATAAACTTTGCGTGCGGACAGGAACATCCCCACGATCCACCGAAGCTGCCCTCCCTAGCACGCACGATAAATATGATCATCGGAGGTGACAACGACTCAAAAATCAATCAATGTCAAGTTCGCCACCACACACAAACTCAAACGGACCATCGCCCATGAACAGTATGACGACTTCGAAGATAGTATCACCTTCGATAAATCCGATGCCGACGGTTTGTCTTTACCTCATTATGATGCTTTAGTTATCACTTTACATATTGTCGATACATATGTTAAAAGAATCATGATTGACGACAAAAGTGGCACCTGCATTATCCACCCAAGGGTCCTCGTACAAATAGGACTCGAGGGTAATGTGATATCGTGTTGCATAACACTAACTAGTTTTAACAATGCAGTGGAATGGATATCTGGAAAAATATCACTGCCCGTTTTAGCACGAGGGGTCACGCTGGAAACAACTTTCCACGTGATGAACCAGGAAACAACCTACAACTTCATCATAGGACGCCAATAGATACATGCCGTGCGAGCGGTCCCTTCAAGTTTCTAACAAGTGATCAAATTCCCCACCCCGTAGGGGGTATTCAACATTCAAGGCGAGCCGCGTACCACATAGGAATGCTACAAAATAGTTCAAGATTGCACTCACACCAAACAGCTAAAAAGGGCGAGTGTAGAAGCATAGCAATCAGTTGTGTCAGGGACTAAAGTCAACTCGACAACGGACGCTATCAGAGACCCCGACGTCATGGAAGCCTGTAAAGCAACGGTCTAAGATCTCGACCCGGTCCAGTTGGATGACACCAACCTCACAAAGAAAGCCTATATCGGTCACAAGATCACAAACCTGAGTAAGTATCATGAATTCCTAACTAACTATGCAGATTTATTTGCTTTTTCCCATTCAGATATGTAGGGAATACCGTGAGACATCACCAGCCACAAGCTGAACGTTGATCCATTACATTCGCCCGTGCAACAAATGAGAAGGAAATTCAATGCCGCTATCAATGAAGCGGTCAACGAGGAGGTAAACAAATTACTGGCCAACAGTTCCATCAAAGAATTGTAGTACCCTCAGTGGGTCTCCAATATCATCATGGTCAAAAAGAAAAATGAAAAGTGGAGAATGTGTGTGGATTTTACTGATCTGAACAAGGCATGCGCGAAGGATTCATTCCCAATACCCTACATCGACCAATTGATTGATGCCACCGCGGGACATGAACTATTGATCTTCTTAGATGCCTACTTCGACTACAATCAAATCATGATAGCCGAGGAGGACCGGGAGAAAAAAACATTCATTACCCACCAAAGGACATACCGCTATAAGGTGAGATACCCTTCAGTCTACAATACCAAAGACTGGTCACTAGAATGTTCAAAGAATAGCTCGGTAAGACCATGGAAGTCTATATCGATGATATGTTGGTGAAGTCGACAATGAAAAAAGACCACATCAACCATCTGAAAGAAGCCTTCGAAATATTGAGAAGGTACAGGATGAAGCTGAACCCCAAGAAATGCGCCTTCGGCATAGCCTCAGGAAAATTCTTAGGATTTCTCGTGTCTCAACGAGGCATCGAGGTCAACCCAGATCAAATCAAGTTGATAGATACAATACTTGAGATTCTGAACAGCAAAAAATAAGTACAAAAGTTGACGGGGCGAATAACCGCCCTATCCAGATTCATCTCACGGTCCTCCGACCGGTGCCATAATTTTTCAATGTGTTTAGAAAAGACAACGAGTTACAATGGAATAAGGAATATGTCGAAGCCTTGAGAAAATTGAAAGCATACCTATCTTCTCCACCACTATTGGCCAAAGTGAGTCCAGGTGAGCCCCTACTGGTATATCTGGTTGTCTCCGAGGTTAACGTCGAGCGCAGTCTTGGTTCGCAAAAATGAAGGTACGCAATCTCCTATTTACTGTATTAGCAAAACCTTAGTGGACACCTAAACACGATACCCACACCATGAAAAGTTAGCCCTGGCATTGGTCGTAGCTTCACGAAAGCTCCGACCCTATTTTCAATGCCACCCTATAAAAGTAGTAATGACCTTCCCCTTGATAAGTGTCCTACATAAGCCTGAGTTATTATGAAGACTCACCAGATGGGCTATAAAGCTCATCGAGCACGATATCTCGTATCACCTGAGAACCTCCATTTAGTCGAAAGTACTTGACGACTTTATAGCTGATTTCAGAGAATAAATACTGCCCGAGGTAGAACTGGAGGCATATCGTACCCCCTCCAACATCGACTTATGGACTCTGTACACTGACGGTGACGCTAGTGCCTCGGGATTAGGACTGGGACTCATTCTTGAGGTCCTCACGGGTGAAATAATTCGCCAGTCCGTGCAGTGTCCCGAAATGATTAACAACGAGGCCAAGTACAAGGCCGTTATCGTAGGTATGAAACTATCCATCAAATATGGGGCTCAACGATTTGTTCTCCACTGTGACTCCCAACTCATAGTGAACCAGGTCATTGGGACTTACCAAATCAAGGAGCAGAGATTGCAAAATTATCAGTTAGAGATCTACAGATTAATGATTGAGTTCGATGAATGCCGCTTCGAACAAATTCTAAGGGCACGGAATGTTGAAGCAGACAGGTTTGGAGAAATTGGCCACAACCACTAAAAACTTTAACAAAAAAAGCATGGTCACCCTACCCCATTCAGCCATTGATCACACTAAAAAACTCTCTTTAAATTTGACTTGGGATTGGCGCAACCAATTTGTATCCTATCAGAAGGATGGTTGATGATATGCTATAAATACGTATTTAGTCGCTTATTACACTCGAGTTTACTGCACTTTAATTGAGTTTGAGCTTTAATCGCTAGTGTTTTGCACTAATTGTGTGTTTTATGCCTTGTATGTGTGATTCCGAGTTATATAGATGTTATGGAATGAAATTAAGTGATTTGAAGCTTTGAAGTTTAAGTAAAAGCTCAAGGAATTAAGTCGGGATCGTGTTCGGGGGTAATATATGATAGTTGAGAACAAACGAAGACTCGATGAGGCATATTGCACACTGTCTAGTAATTTGGACGTAACGTTTTTCTTGGAACTCCGCTTTGGCTCCATAATATATGGTTGGAAAGCTAACTCAAAGGGATACAAAGTTAGTGTTTTGAGTTTTTCCAAATTTTAAACGGAATAGTAAGAAATACCTCGGTTTCACCGCGACCACGGTAGAAAATCAGAGACCATGTTTGGCCGCGGTTCTACCACGTTTTGACCGCGGTCGCGCCGCTCCAGGCATAAAAAATAGTCCTATTTCGTCTAGGACAAGTTTATTTCGGCCCTACACTATTCCAACATGTATAAAAGGCATCCTAAACCTATTTGGAAGAAAGGGGACATATTTTGGACACAAATTCAGCCTAAGGAGGCAAGAACACATTGGGAGCAAGGCGGAGAATTCTTCTTCAAGTTTTTCCTTCCTCTTCCTATTTTTCATTGTTGGTTATGACTTTTAGTATTGTAGTTTTACATACTATTATGAATAGCTAATTTGTTATCTAGAGTTTTGATAGAACCTTTTGTAGGATAAATGGTTGTTATGTTTTTATATAATTGAGCAATAGCTTTTTCTCGAATTGTTCAACTACGTTTATATTGTGGTTGGTTGAAGAGCTCTCAATTAGTCATGCCTATTTAGTATGCATAACTCGGGAGAGAGTGCATATTTAGGTAATTGTTGAACAAAACCACTCCCAAAGTATATGAGGGATCAATAACCGAGGGTTTAAAGGCGGGATTAGGGATAACGAAGCCTTGGGTGCGATATGAAGTGAGATATATTAAAAGCCAGCTAGCATAGCTCGGGAGAGCGTGTCTAGTAAATTTTCGTAATTACTCGAGAGAGATTTACGGTAATAAGAGTGCTCATGATTGGTGGAGAATATTTAGGCGAAATTATAGAAGACATAGCGGGAAGGATTCCGACAATTGGGGAAATCATAATTCTAGACCTCCTTAATCTTGTCTCTAATCTTTAGTATATTTAGTTGTTAATTTAGTACTTGGATGACTGGTTTTGAGGCAGGCGTCTTCTAGTCTAGTCTACTCGGACCTCTACTAGGGCTAGAGCTAGCCGGAAAAAGAAAAGACTTTGCCAAAAAGAGAATCTAAATATCTATAAGTTGGGAATTGTTCAAGCTTGTCTTATTGGTGATAGTAAACGGCTGTAGCTAAATCTTAGTTCTCTGTGGGATTCGACTCCGGACTTGTAAATCAGATTATATTTGCAGCGATCGCATTGTCCTTTTTAGAAGGTATAATTGGGCGTGATCAAATTTTGGCGCCGTTGCCGGGGAACTAACGATGTAGTTGTAGGTGTACATATTGCTAGGTTTCAAGTTTGAAGTTTTATTTTATTATTTGATTTATTTATTTTTGTTTTTTTATTTTTGTTTATTTGGGAAACATGATATCATGAAATTATGGGAATTTTGTTGTTGGTAATTCTTCTTTTGATCCTCCTTATGCATATTGTTAAGGAAACCACCCAGGGAAAATTTATCAAAATATTTCCGAGAGCAAGTTTTGTGCACCAACTCAATCTTATGTGTGGAATGTGTGTGATATGTGTCGTGGTCAAGATGGTCACTTTCACGGTTGTGCTTGTATTTCTTACCTTCCCCCAACCCCTTACTTTGATGGTTCTTCTTTTTTTGGTGAAGTTAATAGGAATAAAGAACCTAGGAAAGCTGACCTACAAAAGCTCGAAGATATGTTAAAGTGAATTTTGGAACAACAGAGTAAATTACTATTGCGGATAAAAAGGCAGAAGGAAACTATTCACAACTTGAAAGTTCACATGAGTCAACCGGTTGAAGTTTTTAATGCTCAACAAGCCAATATTGTGAATAGTATCCAAGAAGAACGTGAATTAGATACAAAAATTGATGAGCTAGAGGAGGATGCTAGAGTAGAACACCAACAATCAATCGCACTAGATTTTGATAATCTCGATGTTGTAGAAGAGATACTAGAGTCAAACAATGATATTGAGGATACATACTTAGTTGACTCTATTGTTGTTAATGTTTAGAATGTAGACAGTCCCAATGTTCATGTGGTTGAGCGCGTTGGTCCTCACTGCAAGCATTTTTCCACGCCGTGTTTAGATGATGATATGGAAATAAAGTCGTTTGATCCATTTAAGGAGTCAAGGAATAAGGAACAGTTTGTCACACCCCAAATCGAGGGACATGACCGGCGCCTGACCGAGTTGCCCCAGTCAAGCGGACCTGGGTGCCTTTCATTCCCACGCGTTAACCCCGTGTTGATTGTTTCTCATTAACCAAATATTTTACCAATAATGACTGATTTCATAATGCATAAACATAACCATGTGATTGATTCACTAACAAGTTCATAATTTATATTTACAACGTCCCATACATATACATAGGCCACAATCCCACAGTTTACATGTCTATGGAGCCTCTAGGATAAAAAAAGGGGATACAATACTTGCCGGTAACAAGGCTCCGGCTATACCTTACAAAAACCAAAATGAAATCTAAACAAAAGTGGCATGGACCACACAGGACCCCAAGGAAGAAAGGGGCTCACCAAAACGGGCAGTGGAAGGAGAAGGATACTACTGCCGATGAGCTAAAGTGCCTGCTACTGATCCACCTACAATCATAACACGAATGTAGCGTCCCCGGCAAAAGGGACGTCAGTACACTTGAATTGTACTGGTATGTATGGACAAACTTTGTCCCAAGTAAACTCAAGCCATTGAATTATATCAACAATTAATTAAGCCAGCCAACCATGTTTCCACATTTTTGCTCATTTCAAATAATTCTCACACAAAGCACTTTCTACGATCAACCAATTTAACAATAACCAATCAATCACGTAAAGCACAAGTAGTCAAACAAAGGGGCAATCGGTGCCCCACAGGTTGCAAACTCTCCTGCTGTCTCCTTTCACAATTTCACATTATTGATTTTTGTATCAATTTTTCAATAGCGATTTCGATCGCTTTCCATCCTTATTGCCCCGACCACCCTTATTACCTCGGCCACCCTTATCACCCCAACCCACACCTTATTTCCCCACGTTGCGGCGCGCAACACGACCCCGCCTTACAGTTGACAATACAACAATTTCAAACAGCAGATAAGGTACTACACACAATTTCAACAAGTTCAAATAAGCAACTTGCACATTGTTTCATGTTCTCAATTACTTATCAAGCCAATATCACAACCAAGTTACAATATTTCCATAATCAAGAATATTCACACAAGTATGTTCAACAATTTTCCACAATTCAAGTGTTTCATCTCTTTCCACAATAAACCAATTCTCGAGTGTTTCGTTTCCTTTCCACAAAGTGCCATATAGGCCATCATAAGTATTATTCACAATTCTTTACCCAATTCAACTCTCATTTAACTTTCGGTTCATATTCTATACCACATCACTCATATTTCAACAACAACTTTGAGAATTTCACACAATTTGTCAAATTAACATTTACCAAGCAATTTTCACACATATAGGCGATTTCACAAGAATCAAAATTAGCCATACATACCTGGTGATGAATTTTCTTCCTACTTTATGCTTACCCAAGCTATCTTACTCTTGCCAACCTTGTTCTTGAAGACTCTTACTTCTACTCACTTCTTTTTACTAGAAATCAAGTTCAATAATCATGCATGAGTGTGAAAATTCTATTTTCAAAAGCTATTATATACAAACCTCTCTTTACCCAATTTAAAACTGAAAATCAAAGAAAATGGTTAGGGTTTTTACCTTGAAAAGATTGGGGAAGTTGAATCCTTGCCCTAGGATCCCTTGGAATTAAGTGGTTGGAACAATCTTTGAAGATGAAAGATTTCTCTCTCTAAAAACCCTCTCTTCTCTCTCTAATTTTGGTAAGATGATATGATAAAATGAAGAAGAAAGGTGTTATATTAAAGAAGAGATCGGGTCAAAATGTTACAAAAATCTGGGCCGGGGTCAATTATGCGGTGCACTTTGCGACCGCAGAATCAACATGCGGTCCGCATAGTGACCGCAGAATGGCCTCAAAATTAGCTCAGGTTCTGTTACAGAATGCGACCAATATGCGGTCCGCATTCCTGATCTGCGGTCGCAAAGTGGACCGCAGATTCACTATGCGATCGCAATTTCGACCGCATTATTGACACGATTTTGGGCAACTCTCTGGAACGTTTTGCGGCAAGAATGCGGTCCGCATATCAGGTTTGCGGTCGCATTCTTGACCGCATATTTGACACTTTTCGGAAAAATTAATTCTCTACATTTTGAAACTTAAATCACTACCAAGGGTCCGAACCGCGGCTCGCAAGCTCGCCGCGAAGAATTCTACGCATTCCTAATACATTATTCGGACCATGACACCACAGCTACTAGGTTTTATGCACAAAAATTTTACGGGGCCTTACACAAAATGCTTACATTCTGGAATTATTCTTGCCGGAAAGTCGGGATTACATACCTCATCTAAAATCCAAGAAGTATAGAATAGTGCAATGGTTGCTTGGTCCAGTTGAATTTGTTACCCCACCCTTGGAGCATAGCCGAAAACTTGATGCCAAATTGGGGGTTCAATTCATAAGCTCAAGGTGGAGGCAGGAAGTGATTCACGTCGTGCCGCGACGTTAAATCAAGCGCTTGTTGGGAGGCAAACCAACTTTATTGCTTTCTTTTATTTTTTTTAATTTTTTTAAATTATATTATTTTTGTAATGTCAATAGTTTTATTTGCTAGGAGCATGGAAAGTAAATGTATTTGAAGGATGCATAAAAAAATGAAATGGTTGGATCTAAGTGTGAGGTACCCGCATGAAGGACCAAGCTTGGGAGAAGTCTGAGTACCCCATGAACAGCTAGTGTTTCGGCCTTTAGCTTATCAGGGAGTTTTTTTTACCCTCTTGTATGTATGGATGTGCATTGGGCACAATGCACAACTTTAAGTGTGGGGTGAGGAGATTGTCTCAGTGACTTTTCATGCTACTTTAGCTATGTTTTTTTTTAAATTTGGAAAATGGACTTTTCCTGATGACGGATCTTCTAGACAGTTTTCTTGAGGGAAGTAAGTCTAAAGAAAATAACAAAAAGATTTTTTGTTTTGTTATGTAGTGTAGCAATTATCCCCTGGTTTTTCTTTAAACCACGGTTCTTTTTCAAGGGTTTTATTTGAACCGGGTGTAGTTAGTTTTTTTTGGGAAGTAGGAGCCATTGTGTTGTGTTATGAATTTGTCACGACCCAATCCCCGGTCGTGATGGCGCCCAACACATTTCTAGGCAAGCCCGACCATTTCATCCAATTTACTAGCCAGTCATTAGTTAATGATGATCAATTAACCTTAATTGAATGTTTTCATATCAAAACAATAAGAGCGGAAGTAGAAGCATACAAAATACAGCCCCAACCAAATCATGGTGTCACAAGTCTGAGCCTCTACAGATGAAAATATCCTACACAATACAAGTCTAGGTAGAATGAAAGCAACAAAATGAGAAGAGGAAGAGATCATGTCCTGCGGACGTCGACAGCTACCTCGAAATCTCCTCGGGATAGTAGTAATAAAGCAGCCGCGATAGCTAAACTGCCCTCTGGAACCTGTGAATCTGCACAAAAAATACAGGGGAGTGGGGTGAGTATATTTCAACTCAGTGAGTAATAATAATAACAACAACTGAAAATATGAACACCTGTACTATCACTAAACAATTCTAAGGGTAACCTCACAGGTAAGTCATCTCTATAGTGAATACCCCCATTTCCAGTCCACATCAATTTCACCATGGTCCCACACTGACCTAGTCCTCATTCATACTACCGCGGCGTGCAACTAGTACCGCTACGGTGTACAGCCAGCTCAATGTATGTAAATATATACATATGTCTTTAACGTATAAGTATTTAAGTATGTATATATGGGTATGTATAAGTATAATGCTGCGGCGTGCAGCCCACTCCAATACATATACCGCTGCGGCGCGCAACTCGCTCCATTTAACGTCGACGGCGCTCACTGGGGGTGTATACAGACTTCGGAGGGGCTCCCTAGGCCCAAGCGCTATGATACTGCGACGTGCAGTCCGATCCACACATATATTACTGCCGTGTGCAATCCGATCCACTATATATATACATATATAACTATACTGTTGCGGCGTGCAGCCCGATCCCATAATATACACCAGCGGTCACTGAGAATGTGTGCAGACTTAGACTTCGAAGGGGCTCCTACAACCCAAGTGCAATAATACTGCGGCGTGCAGTCCGATCCAACATATATACTGCTGCGGCGTGCAGCCCATATATATATATATATATATATATATATATATATATATATATATATATATATATATATATATATATATATATATATATATATATATATATATATATATATATATATATATATATATATATATATATATATATATATATATATATATATATATATATATATATATATATATATATATATATATATATATATATCTCATAGTGGGCGCTCGACCCTATCTCAGTCAATATATACTTGGCCTCTCAGGCCTACTCAGCTACAACAAGGAATCCCACCCTAGGTAATCTCTCTCAAAGTACACATCTAGTACCGACTCATGATATACTATACAACTATAATTACGGCTGAGTGTATGGATCCCGCATGGAATAGGGGTCACCTAGCTCTACAGGCTTCCCTAATACTCTACAGATCGGCACAAGGCCCCAAACATGGCTACTAGCCCAATTACACAGTTATAATCTCAATCTCAGTCATAATTCACATTAAACTATAAGTCGGGAAGGACCAAGTCCAAATCCACAGTTACAATTCCACCACTCCCGTCACATGACGCGTGTTTCATCTCAGCATAGCACTGAATAGTGCAAGTACGGGGGTTCAAACACTCAGTACATTTTTTACTAACATCACTCACCTCGAACCGGTAGAAGTCCTAGTTCGCTTTGTGCTTGACTAGCAAATCAATCTCCTCCGATGCCAAATCTGCTCAAAATCAATGAAATACATCAATATAGGTTAATTAGACATAACCCAATCGAAATAACTCGATTTACGCCAAAACCCACAAAGTTGTCAAAATCCGACTTTTGGTACGCTTCTCGAAAAATTACGAAAGTTATATTTTCGAAATCCTTATCTAAACACGAGTCCATACATATAATGTTTATCAAAATCGGACTTCGTTTGCCCATTCAAATCAATGTTTTTTCATAACCCAGGCTTAGGGAAAAAATCCCTCATTAATACACCCCATACCTCCATTTTCAAGTGTTAAATACTTAATTTATCAATGCAAAATCATAAATTGATTCCATAGTCGTTTACCTAAAGAACCCTCTCAAATTTCTTCTAAACATCGCCCAAGCCGTCTCTCAAAACCAAGCCCTAGATGTTTTTATGACTTATGAAATTTCACCATTCTGTTTTCTTTTTCACAGATGCGATTTCCGCTTCTGCGGTCCTGGACTCGCACCCGCGAGTCCGCTTCTGCGTCCAATTCGTCGCTTCTGCAAAATTATACTTAACCGTCCGCTTCCGCTTCTGCGGTCCAGGTCTCGCATCTGCGAGACCGCATAAGCGGACAAGGCGTCGCTTCTACGAAAGTCCACCGGCTACCCCTCTTCCGCTTTTGCGATCTTGGGCTCGCTTCTGCGAGCCCGCTCCTGCCCGCCTTTAGCCGCTTCTGCGGAGCTGCCTGCATTGGCGCAAACTCACTTTAGTGAGCAATATTTTGCACCTGCGCATCCGCTTCTGCGGTTCCCCACCTGCAGAAGCGAAAACACCAGAAGCCAAAAATCTTAGACTTGTTTTAACTCTGAAATTCTTCCGTTTAACCTCCCGAAAACATCTCGAGGCCCCGGGACCCCAACCAAAAGCACAAATACCTCACATTACCTCATACAAACTTGATCGCAACATAAAAACACCATCTTAAACATAAAACTCACTACTTTCTAACAAATTCAAGCCTAATTTTCATAAAAACTTCTGAAACAAACATTCGATCAAAAACCCGACTAAACGACGTCCGAATGACCTGAAAATTTGCAAGCATATCCAAAATTACCTAACGGAGCTACTGCAACTGTCAAAATTCCAGTTCGACTCCCAGATCAAAATCTCACCTACCATTCAGATTTCGCCAAAATTCAACCTTAGCCAATTCAAGCCTAAAACTACACCGGACCTCCAAATTCATTTCCGATCGCTCTCCTAAGCCATAAATGACCTCCCGGAGCTAATCGAATCATCAGAATTTAATTCTGAGCTCTCTAACTCACAAGTCAACATCCGATTGACTTTTCCCAACTATTCCTTCTTCCAAGAGACTATTTGTCTCATTTCCAACCAAACTCGATCCGAATTGGATCAAACTCACCAAACATACATATTGAGACATTAACAAGCATATAACGAGGAAAACGGGGTGATAACTCACATGATGATGGGCCGTGTCATAACATTCTCCCCAACTTAAGAAAACCTTCGCCCTCGAGTGGGTCAAGAAACATACCTGGAGACTCAAATAGGTGAGGATATCTGCTCCACATCTCTTGCTCGATCTCCCAAGTAGCCTCCTCCACGGGCCGGCCTCTCCACTGCATCTTGATTGAAGCAATGTCCTTGGACCGCAACTTTCGAACATATCTACCCAGAATAGCCACTGGCCCCACATCATAAGATAGATCACCATCGAGCTAAATCGTGCTGAAGTCCAGCACATGAGATGGATCCCCGATATACTTCCGGAGCATAGACACATGGAATACTGGATGAACACTAGACAAACTGGGTGGTAAGGCCTGCTCATATGCCACCTCCCCAATCCTTCTGAGTATATCAAAAGGACCAATGTACCTGGGACTCAGTTTCCCCTTCTTCCTGAACCGCATGACACCCTTCATGGGTGAAACCTTCAGCAATACTCTATCACCAACCATGAAAGACAACTCTTGAACCCTACGGTCCGCATAACTCTTCTGGCGTGACTGTGCTGTGCGAAGCCTCTCCTGAATCAACTTCACTCTATCCAGAGCATCCTGAACTAACTCAGTCCCTATCAATCTATCCTCACCGGGTTCAAACCATCCCATAGGAGATCTACATCGTCTGCCATACAACGCCTCATACGAGGCCATTTGAATACTCGACTGATAACTGATGTTGTAGGCAAACTCAGCAAATGGCAAGAACTCATCCGATAAACCTCCAAAATCAATCACACATGCATGCAACATATCTTACAGGATCTGAATAGTATGCTCAGACTGTCCGTCTGTCTGAGGATGAAATACGGTGCTCAACTCAACCCGCGTACCCAGCTCCCGCTGAAATGCTCTCCAGAACTGAGAAGTGAACTAAGTGCGACTGTCATATATGATAGACACTGGGACCCCATGCAACCTAACAATCTCTCGTATAAATATCCCCGCTAACCGCTCCGATGAGTATGTAGTACACACTGGAATGAAATGTGCGGATTTCGTCAACCGATCCACAATCACCCACACTGAATCGAACTTCCTCGAAGTTCGAGGGAGCCCAGTCACAAAATCCATGGTAATCCTCTCCCACTTCGACTCGGGAATAACCATACGCTGAAGAACACCGCCCGGTCTCTGATGCTCACACATGACCTGCTGGTAGTTGAGGCACCTAGCTACATGCCTAACAATATCCATCTTTATCCTTCTCCACCAGTAATGCTGTCTCAAGTCCTGGTACATCTTCGCGGCTCCCGGATGAATGGAACACCGCGAGTTGTGAGCCTCCTCTAATATCAACTCTCGAAGGCCATCTATATTGGGCACGCAGATAGAGCCCTGCATCCTCAGAACACCATCACTATCAATAGTCTCATCTCTAGCATCATCGTGCAGAACTTTGTCCTTAAGGACAAGAAAATGTGGATCATCATACTGACGCTCTCTGATGCGATCATATAAAGAAGACCGAGAAACAACACAAGCCAATACTCAGCTCGGATCAGAAATATCCAATCTCACTAGCCGATTGGCTAGAGCCTGAACATCATATGCAAATGGCCTCTCCCCAACTAGAATATAAGCTAGGCTGCCCATACTGACTGCCTTTCGGCTCAAAGCATCGGCCACAACATTGTCCTTCCCTGGATGATATAATATAGTGATGTCATAGTCCTTAAGCAACTCCATCCACCTACGCTGTCTCAAATTAAAGTCCTTCTGTTTGAACAGATGCTGAAGACTGCGATGATCGGTATACACCTCACAAGAGACACCGTAAAGGTAATGTATCCAAATCTTCAGAGCGTGAACTATGGCTGCTAGCTCCAAATCATGTACAGGGTAGTTCTTCTCATGGGGCTTCAACTTACGAGAAGCATAAGCAATGACTCTACCCTCCTGCATCAACACACAACCAATGCCCACTCCCGAGGCATCACAATACACAGTATAAGGGTCTGAAGCTGACGGCAGTATCAAGACTGGTGCTGTGGTCAGTGCTATCTTGAGCTTCTGAAAGCTCTCCTCGCACTCCTCGGACTACACGAAAGGAGCACCCTTCTGAGTCAATATAGTCAAGAGTGAAGCAATGGAACAGAATCCCTGAATAAATTGGCGATAATACCCTGCCAATCCTTGGAAGCTACGAATCTCAGTAGCTGAGGTCGGTTTGGGCCAACTCTCCACCGCCTTTATCTTCCTCGAATCCACCTGAATACCATTACTAGACACCACGTGTCCTAAGAATGCCACGGACTCAAGCCAGAACTCACACTTGGAGAACCTGGCATACAACTTCCCCTCCTACAACCTCTTTAATATAACTCTAAGATGTTGGGCATGCTCCTCCTGGCTACGAGAGTATACCAGGATATCATCTATGAACACGATCACGAAAGAGTCCAAATATGGCCGAAATACACTGTTCATTAGATGCATGAACGCGACTGGGGCATTGGTTAGCCCAAAACTCACCACAAGAAACTCATAGTGCCAATACCTCGTCCTGAAGGCTGTCTTCATAATATCAGACTCTCTAATCTTCAGCTGGTGGTAGCCTAAATGAAGATCAATCTTCGAGAATACCCTAGCTCCTTGGAGCTGATCAAATAAATTATGAATGCGAGGTAGAGGATACTTGTTCTTCACTGTTACCCTGTTCAGCTGCCTGTAGTCAATACACATCCTCATTGAGCCATCCTTCTTCTTAACAAACAAGACCGGTGCACCCCACGGTGACACACTCGGCCGGATAAACCCCTTATCTAGGAGTTCCCTGGAGCTGCTCCTTCAATTCTTTCAGCTCAGCTGGTGCCATACGATATGGAGGAATAGAAATAGGCTGAGTGCATGGCACCAAATTGATCCCAAAATCAATATCCTTGTCCGGCGGCATGCCCGGCAGGTCTGAGGGAAATACATCAGGAAAGTCCTGCACAATGGGGACAAATCAATACTGGGAGTCTCAGCTCCGACCTCCCGCACAAATGCCAAATAAGAAAGACATCCTTTCCCAACCATTCGTTGGGCCTTGAGGAAAGATATTACCCTGCTAGGTACATAATCAGTCGTGCCTCGCCACTCGATCCTCTGAATGCCCGACATAGCCAAAGTGACTGTCTTGGCATGACAGTCCAGAATACCATGACATGGAGATAGCCAATCCATGCCCAATATAACATCAAAATCAATCACGATGAGAAGCAATAGGTCCACTCGGGTCTCGAGACCCCTAATAATGACCAGACAGGACCGGTATACATGGTTCATAACAATAGTATCACCCACCAGGGTAGATACATGCACTAGCAACGCAAGACACCCTCGGGTCGTGCCCAAATGAGGAGAAAAATATGTAAATACATAAGAATAAGTAGAACCAGGATCGAACAATACCGAGGCATCTTTGTGGCAGACTTAAATAATACCTGTAATGACAGCATCAGAAGCAACTACATCAGATTGGCCCTGAAGGGCATAGCTTCTAGCCTGACCACCTGATCAGCCTCCTCCTCGAGGGCGACCCCTAACTGCCTGACCCTCACCCCTAGTTGGCAAGGCGGGTGCTGAAGTAATATGGCATGGGAATAAAATAGGGACACTCTCTGCGGATGTGCACAAAACGGGGACACTCTCTGCGGATTTTCCCAAACTCTCCGCACTTGAAACAACTTCCAAGTGTTGGGGGCTGGGACTGATGAGGATCCCTAGCACCGGAGTGTCCAGTTGATGAACTAGGCCGAGAAAAACTCTGGATATGTGGGGCATGTGAATAACTATATGCTAGCATAGCGGTGAGAGATGGCTGGCTCTGGTGCGAACCCTGATAACCATGGCTAGAAGATGACCCACGGTGATCTGTGCGGGCCGACTGTGAAGACCTGAAAGAGCGACCCCGGCTCTGCTGACCCTAGCCTCTGGTCTGAGTGCTACTAGAACTAGCTAATCCTCGAGGCCTTTTGGCCTCCCTCTCATTTCGCTCCCTGCGACAATCTGTCTCTATGTCACGAGCGATATCCACATCATCCTCAAAAGTGTGGCTCAAAACCCTCTCTCGGGTCATCAGAATACAGATAGGATAAATAAGGCCATCAACAAAACGTCCAATCCTCTCCCGGTCGGTAAGAACCAACCACGATGCATATCTAGATAACTCTGTGAACCTAATCTCATACTCTGATACTGACATGTCTCCCTGGCGGAGCCCCTTAAACTTCCTACGCATATCCTCTCTCTAGGATCGAGGCACCCATTTCTCCAAGAACATAGTGGAGAACTCTGGCCATGATAGTGGTGCTGCCCCTGCCGGCCTGCGGCGCTCATAAGCCTCCCACCAAGCGAAGGCTGGCCCCTGAAACTGAAAGGTAGTGAAAGATACCCCACTGGACTCCAAGATCCCTGCCGTACGAAGCATCCGACGGCACTTGTCCAGAAAACCTTGGGCGTCCTCGCCCGGAGCACCACTGAAAATAGAAGGAGATAACCTGCTGAATCTCTCAAGATGACGCTGCTCGTCGTCGGTCATAGCTAGGACCCTGTCCCCTTGAACCTGAATAGTTGGCTGTACTGGGACCACTAGCTAAATTGGAGGAGCCTCAGGTGTCTGCAGGCCCTGCACTGCTGGCTTTGGAGTGCGAGCTGCGGCGGTCTGATGACTACCCCCGGTCGCTGATGTAGCTGCTACGGTGGAAGCTGAAACTGCCTATGCCAGGCCAGTGCAAACCGCTAATATCTGAGCTAGGGTCTCATGTAGACCCGGAATGACAATGGGCATAGCTGGTGCCTGAATTGGTACTGCTGGAACCTCAGCAACTGGAGGCTGTGGGTCAGCTGGCACTGCCTCAGCTGCCCTACCCTTGCCACGACCATGGCCGCATCCACGACCTCTAGTAGGTGGTAATGGTGGTCGTCCACCTCATTCATAAGCTCGAGTTCTCGCCATCTACAAGAGAATGGAATATCAAAGTTCAGTTTGAATCAACAAAATCGCACGATAAGAATTTCAAGAATTGAAACTTTCCTAAAAGGTTTGCAGCCTCCCGAGGATAAGTACAGGCGTCCCCGTACCGATCCACGAGACTCTACTAAACCGGCTCATGACTCGCGAGACCTGTTAACCTGTGCTCTGATACCAACTTGTCACGATATAATCCCCAGTCGTGATGGTGCCCAACACATTTCTAGGCAAGCCCGATCATGTCATCCAATTTACTAGCCAGTCATTAGTTAATGATGATCAATTAACCTTAATAGCATGTTTTCATATAAAAACAATATGTGCGGAAGTAGAAGCATAAGAAATACAGCCAAAACCAAATCATGGTGTCACAAGTCTGAGCCTCTACAGATGAAAATATCCTACATAATTCAAGTCTAGGAAGAATGAAATCAAAAAAATGATAAGAGAAACAGATCAGGTCCTGCGGACGTCGGCAGCTACCTCGAAGTCTCCTCGGGATAGTAGTAATAAAGTAGCCGCGATAGCTCAACTGCCCTCTGGAACCTGTGAATCTGCACAAAAAGTGAAGGGGAGTGGGGTGAGTACATTTCAACTCAGTGAGTAATAATAATAAACAATAACTGAAAATAAGAACACCTGTACTATCACTAAACAGTTCTAAGGGTAACCTCACAGGTAAGTCATCTCTACAGTGAATACCCTCATTTCCAGTCCTCATCAATTTCACCACGGTCCAACACTGACCTAGTCCTCACTCATACTGCTGTGGCGTGCAGCCCGACCCAAATATATATATATATATATATATATATATATATATATATATATATATATATATATATATATATATAATGCTACGGCGTGCAGCCCGCTCCAATATATATAGGTATATATATGTATAATGCTGCGGCGTGGAGCCCGCTTCAATATGTATAACGCTGCGGCGTGCAGCCCACTCCATTTAACGTCGACGGCGCTCACTGGGGGTGTATATAGACTTCAGAGGAGCTCCCTCGGCCCAAGCGCTATGATACTGCGGCATGCAGTCCGATCCACACATATATCACTGCGGTGTACAGACCGATCCACACATATATCACTGCGGCGGGCAGTCCGATCCAATATATATATATATATATATATATATATATATATATATATATGCTGTTGCGGCGTGCAGCCCGATCCATCAATATATAACAGCGCTCACTGGGAATGTCTGCAGACTCTAAAGGGCTCCTACAACCCAAGCGCAATAGTACTGCGACGTGCAATCCGGTCCACATGTATATTACTGCGGCATGCAGTCCGATCCCATACATAGAGTGATGCGGCGTGCAACCCGACCCTATATATATATATATATATATATATATATATATATATATTATCTCATAGTAGGTCCTCGACCCTATCTCAATCAATATAGACTTGGCCTCTTAGGCCCACTCAGCTAGAATAGGGAATCCCACCCTAGATAGTCTCTCTCAAAGTACACATCTAATACTAGCTCATGAAATGCTATACAACTATAATTACAGCTGAGTGTATGGATCCCGCATGGAATAGGGGTCACCCAGCTCTACAGGCTTCCCTAATACTCTACAGATCGGCACAAGGCCCCTAACATGGCTACTAGCCCAATTACACAGTTATAATCTCAATCTCAGTCATAATGCACAATAAACTATCAGTCGGGAAGGACCAAGTCCAAATCCACAGTCACAATACCACCACGCCCGTCATATGACGCGCGTTTCATCTCATCATAGCACTGAAAGTTTCAAACCCTCAGTACGTCATTTACTACCACCACTCACCTTGAATCGATAGAAGTCCTAGCTCGCTTTGCGCTTGCCTCACAAATCAATCTCCTCGGATGCCAAATCTGCTCAAAATCAATGAAAATATATCAATATAGGTTAATTAGACATAACCCAATTGAAATAACTCGATTTACACCAAAACCCACAAAGTTGTCAAAATTCGACTTTTGGTACGCTTCTCAAAAAATTAAAAAAGTTACATTGTCGGAATCGTTATCTCAACACGAGTCTATACATATAAAGTTTATCAAAATCGGACTCCGTTTGCCCATTCAAATCAATGTTTTTCCATAACCCAGGCTTAGGGAAAAATCCCCCATTAATACACCCCCATACCTTCATTTTCAAATGTTAAATACTTAATTTTTCAATACAAAATTATAAATTAAGTCCATAGTCATTTACCTGAAGAACCCTCTCGAATTGCTTGTCAAAATCGCCCAAGCCGTCTCTCAAAACCAAGCCCTAGATGTTTTTATGACTTATAAAATTTCACCCTTTTGTTTTCTTTTTTCACAGATGCAATTTACGCTTCTGCTGTCCTGGACTCGCACCTGCGAGTCCGCTTCTGCATCCAATTTGTTGCTTCTACAACACTATACTTAACCATCCGCTTCCGCTTCTGCGGTCCAGGATTCGCACCTGCGAGACCGCATAAGCGAACAAGGCTTCGCTTCTGCGAAAGTCCACCGGCTACCCCTCTTCCGCTTTTGCGATATTGGGCTCGCTTCTGCGAGCCCGCTCCTGCGCACCTTTGGCCGCTTCTGCGGATCTGCCTGCCTTGACCCAAATTCGCTTCTGCGAGCAATATTTCACACATGTGCATCCGCTTCTGCGGTTCCCCACCCGCAGAAGCGAAAACACTAGAAGCCAAAAATCTCAAACCTGTTTTAACTCTGAAATTCTTCCATTTAACCTCCCGGAAACATCCCGAGGCCCTCGAAATCTCAACCAAAAGCACAAATACCTCACGTTACCTCATACAAACTTGCTCGCAACATAAAAACACCATCTTAAACATAAAAATCACTAATTTCTCACAAATTCAAGCCTAATTTTCATAAAAACTTCCGAAACCAACATTCGATCAAAAACCCGACTAAACGATGTCCGAATGACTTAAACATTTGCAGGAATATCCAAAATCACCTAATGGAGCTACTGCAACAGTCGAAATTCCATTATTACTCCCGGATCAAAATCTCACCCACTGTTCGGATTTCACCAAAATTCAACCTTATCCAATTCAAGCCTAAAACTACACCGGACCTCCAAATTCAATTTCGATCGCTCTCCTAAGCCATAAATTACCTCCCGGAGCTGACCAAATCACCAGAATTTGATTCCGAGCTCTCTAACTTACAAGTCAACATCCGGTTGACTTTTCCCAACTATTCCTTCTTTTAAGAGACTATTTGCCTCATTTCCAACCAAACTCGATCCGAATTGGCTCAAACTCACCAAACATACATATTGAAACATTAACAAGCATATAACAGGGAAAACGGGGTGATAACTCACATGATGACGGGCCGTATCATCACAAAATTAAAGCGATATCGCTTGACTTTGTTATGCCTTGAGAATAGTGAGTACTTTGGTTGTGACGCTTAGGCTCAATTTTTGACTCTTGTAGAAGTATCTTAAATTATATTATCTTAACTTTGCTTAACTACTTTGACTATAGTGTTTATGAATCCAATTCTAAGTGAGTTATGTGCCATGTGTGTGTAAGGTTTTGCATTATTCAGTGCATTACAATTGATGCCTAGAACTTGCCCCGTGTGTTTGCAAAGCGAAATAGTAGTTTTGTTTAGTCTTGGAAGTGATATAGGCATTTCTTGTTAAGACATATATACATATTTTACCACCTAGTTATTATTTATTGTAGTTGACCCCTTTGAGCCTGTAATCCTATTTATTTGGCAACCACATTACAAGCCTTACACATTTGTTTGAATTAACCATCTATTTGAACCTTTTCACCTCTCATGAGCACTTGAATGTTATAAACTTTGTAAGAGATAAAGTTTGGGGTGGTTGGTTTGGCTTTTGAGTGAAATAAATTGAATAAGGAGAAATGTGCACTATTTAGAAAAAAAAAGGAAGAGCCACTTGAATTGAAAAAAAAATATAGTTGGATTGTTGTGAAAAAACATTTCTTTGATAAGTGGTGGCTGACGTAAGTGTGCTTAAAGAAGAATGGGGTAATTTCTATTGATGTGAAGGTAAATTTTTGGTTTGACATAAGTATGGGGTTTGAATATTAAAGTATATGTATTAAAGTGCTTAGGGAGGTGTAGTCACTCTTATATCTAAATGTATCCTACCTGTCCCGCAGCCTACATTACAACCAAATAAAGTCCTAATTGATCCAAGATTGAATGAGCTCGATTAGTAGAGTAATACACTACGGGCAAGCTTATGGTGCATCTTTTGTGGCATATGAATGTTATTTCTGAGAGTGAGTGAATTCTTTCTATCTTGAGTTCCTAAGTGTTCTTAAATTTTATTGTGTGGAACTACTCTCTTGTGTTGTGAGGGCACTTGATTCATGAAGGAAAGGTAATGTCAGTGACCTCTATGTTAGAGTAAGTAACGAGTTGTGAATATTGCATGGTACTTGTGAGTCAAATCTTGAGGTGAATATATTACGCTATTGTGCTTAGTCTATTTTAAATACTCTTGGTGTGATGAGTTAGAAGAATTGCTTAAAAAGGTCGTGTCTATAAAAAAGAAGTGTAGTTTTATTGCTCGAGGACGAGCAATGATTTATGTGTGGGGTGTTGATGATAGGCTATAATTACGTATTTAGTCGCTTATTACACTCGAGTTTACTGCACTTTAATTGAGTTTGAGCTTTAATCGCTAGCGTTTTACACTAATTGTGTGTTTTATGCCTTGTAGGTGTGATTCTGAGTTATATAGATGTTATACAATGAATTTAAGTGATTTGAAGCTTTTAAATCTAATTAAAAGCTCAAGGAATTAAGTCGGGATCGTGTTCGGGGATCAAATTTGAGAGTTGAGAATAAACGAAGACTCGATGAGGCATATTGCGCACTGTCTAGTAATTTGGACATAACATTTTGCTCAGAACTTCGTTTTGGCTCCATAATATATGGTTGGAAGCTAAATCAAAGGGATACAACTTTCATGTTTTGAATTTTTCCAAATACTAAACGGAACAGTAATAAATACCACGGTTTCACCGCGACCGTGGTATAAAATCAGAGACCATGTTTGGCCGCGGTTCTACCGTGTTTTGACAGCGATTGCGCTGCTCCAGGCATAAAAAAGAGTCCTATTTCGTCCGGGACAAGTTTATTTCAGCCCTACACTATTCCAACATGTATAAAAGGCATCCTAAACCTATTTGGAAGAAAGGGGACATATTTTGGACACAAATTCAACCTAAGGAGGCAAGAACACATTGGGAGCAAGACGGAGAATTCTTCTTCAAGTTTTTCCTTCCTCTTCCTATTTTTGACTGTTGGTTATGAATTTTAGTATTGTAGTTTTACATACTATTATGAATAGTTAATTTGTTATCTAGAGTTTTGATAGAACCTTTTGTAGGATAAATTCTTGTTATGTTTTTATATAATTGAGCCATATCTTTTCTCTAATTGTTCAACTACATTTATATTGTGGTTGGTTGAAGAGCTCTCAGTTTACCGTGCCTATTTAGTATGCATAACTCGGGAGAGAGTGCATATTTAGTTAATTGTTGAACAACACCACTCCCAAAGTATATGAGGGATCAATAACCGAGGGTTAAAGGCGGGATTAGGGATAACGAAGCCTTGGGTGGGATCTGGAGTGAGCTATATTAAAAGCCAGCTAGCATAGCTCGGGAGAGTGTGTCTAGTAAATTGTCGTAATTACTTGAGAGAGATTTACGGTAATAAGATTGCTCATGATTGGTAGATAATACTTAGCGTAATTATAGAAGACATAGCGGGAAGGATTCCGAGAATTGGGGAAATCATAATTCTAGACCTCCTTAATCCTGTCTCTAAACTTTAGTATATTTAGTTGTTAATTTAGTAGTTTAATTTGTTAATTAATTAGTTAAATACAAGAATCTAAATATCTATAATTTAGGAATTGTTCAAGCTTGTCTTCTTGGTGATAGTAAATGGCTGTAGCTAAAGCTTAGTTCTCTATGGTATTCCACTCAGGACTTGTAAATCGGATTATATTTGTAGCGACCGCATTGTCCTTTCTAGAAGGCATAATTGGGCGTGATCAATGGTACAGTCCCATTCAACAAAAAAAAAACAAAGAAGCTCCGTGTACGGGCAGCTAGGTGTTGCCTGATAAACCACAATCTCTACAAAAGGATATTTGGCGGACCCCTGGCCAAGTGCGTAGGGCCACACCAAACGGGACCAGTACTCGAAGAGGTACACGAGGGTCACTACGACGCCCATACAAGCAACCGCTCCCTCGTACGTTGCATAATACGAGCCGATTATTATTGGCCCACCTTGAAGAAAGAGTCAGCGGAATATCTTTGCCGATGCGAACAATGTCAAAAGTATGCCCCCATGATACACCAACCAGGAGAGCCCCTCCACACAGTCACTTCCCCATGGTCTTTCATCAAATGGGGAATGAATATAGTCGGTCCCCTACTAGCAGGACGAGGAAAGGTACGTTTTCTATTAGTTTTAACTAAAAGCTTCTCCATTTGGGTGAAAGCAGGTGCGTATGCCCAAATACGTGAAAAGAAAGTCATTTCCTTTATATGGAAGAATATCATCTGCCGTTTCGGCATCCCCGAGGAAATTAGCTGCGACAACGGATGACAGTTCGTCAGCCAAAAGATGATGGAATTCTTTAACAAATGGCACATTAAGTGAATACTCTCCATACCATATCACCCCACCGCCAACGACCAAGTAAAGTCTTCCAACAAAACAATACTGAACATACTGAAAAGAAACTAGAGGAAGCCAAAGGGCTATGGCCCGAGTTACTACTAGAAGTATTATGGGCACACTGGACCACACCAAAATCTTGATAGGAGAGACACCATACTTACTTGTCTACAGAAACGACGTAGTCATACCAGTCGAGGTCGGCGAACCAAGCTTGAGGTATTCACATACTAGCGGAACAAAGAACGACATAAACAGTCTTCAAGACCTCGGCGAGGCCGAGGAAAGAAGAGAAATGCCCCACATAAGAATGTTGGCTCAAAAATAACAATTCAAAAGATACTATAACAAAAGAGCCAAAGTAAGACCACTCAAAGTGGGAGATTACGTCCTCAAAGCCAAAATATTGGCATAAAAAGATCCAAGTGAAGGAAAACTGGGCACCAATTGGGACGGACCCTACAAAATCACCACATTAGCAGGTAAAAGAGTATTCCAATTAGAAAAAATGGAAGGAAAAGCTCTCCAAAACAATTGGAACGTTGCCCACCTCAAGTATTTCCATCTCTAAAAGGCGTCTCCCGAGTTGCACTTTTTTTCCCTTACTCGAGTTTTGTCCCAATTGGGTTTTCTCGAGGAGGTTTTTTAGGAGGTGGCAGAGGGGAGACCTAAAGATATTTGCGGAACAAGTTTATCATACTAGCCACTTCATGCACTCTCCTGACTGACATGACAAAGGGACTGAGCTAGCATGATCTCCAATGTATGAACGACTAAGGCCATCTCCAATTAATGAACGGCTAAGGCCATCTCTAACATGTAAATGGCTAATGCCATATCCAATGTATGAATGGCTAAGGCCATCTCCAACATGTAAATGGCTAAAACCATCTCTAATGTATGAACGACTAAGGCCATCTCCAACATGTAAACGACTAAGCCATCTCCAATGTATGAACGACTAAGGCCATCTCCAATGAATGAACGGCTAAGGCTATCACCGTCAATATGTCAACCCAGCTCAACTATGACAAAAGAGTAATTCGACGATAGTCAAAGTTACATATGTGGCTAAGGCCATCATTGTCAATACATCGACCCAACTCGCCTACAACAAGCGAGTAATTCAACGACAATCGAAATTACATACATGGCTAAGGCCTTCATCGTCAATACGTAGACCCAACTCAACTACAAGAAAAGAGTAATTGGATGACAGTCGAAGTTACGTACATGGCTAAGGCCATCGTCATCAATACGTCGACCCAGCTCGACTATGACAAAAGAGTAATTCGACGACAGTCGAAGTTATGTACATGGCTAAGGCCATTGTCGTCAATACATTGACCCAACTCGACTACGACAAAAGAGTAATTCAATGACAGTCAAAGTTACATACATGGCTAAGGCCTTCGTCGTCAATACGTCAACCCAACTCGACTACAACAAAATAGTAATTCAATGACAGTCAAAGTTACATACATGGCTAAGGTCATCGTTGTCAATAAGTCCACCCAGCTCAACTATAACAAATGAGTAATTTGACGATAGTCGAATATACGTACATGACTAAGGCCATCGACAATATTATGGCTAAGGCCGTCGTCGCCAATAGTCGACAACCCTGTTTGACTACAGCAAAAGGCACGTAAATAACAGTTGAAGCGATGCCAGTATTAGCTAAAGACACCACTATTTAGCATTGAAGCCACCTCCTATCGGCAAATAACACAAACAACGTTCGAGAGGCACACTGAGAATCCTACAAGTAAGCGAGCATCCGCTCTGCGGAGACGAGAATAACAACAAAAGTACAACTTTCATTATCATCCAAAAGTGTATGTACAATAGGACCCATTTACATTTTAAAATACAACAAAACAAAAATGTATACAAGTCCTAAGAGGCTTTGCCATTCTGCCCAACGTCCTTCGCCTGGCCGCCATCTCGTTCTTTGCCGTCCCCGAGTTGATACGTTGAAGAGATCTAGGACCCGAATCTTAGACGCTTAATGTCTTTGGAATTATAGCCCGACCAGTATGGGGAGTTGGAACTATACCCATAGGCTTCATGGGCAGCATGAGCTACGCGTCGTTGCTCCTGAACCTCCGCCTCAATAGCTTGACCTATAGCTAAGAACTCCTCGAGCACGACTAGCCTGACCTCGGCATACACCCACATCTCATGTGCCTCACGATGTGCATCCTCATGAGACCTTGGCGCAACAGTCCGTTTAAGGGATTCAATCTCAGCCGCCCTAGTATCGAGCTCGATGGTCAAGGCATCGACCTTGGCTCACAAATCAGTGACTTCCGCCGCTACCCCACAGCCAACCTCTAGTTCCTCTTCCTTTGACTGGAGAAGAGTCTCCAACTCAATGTTCCGAGCCAAAATGGCCATCAGCTGCTCATCAATCTGGTCCAGCTCGACCACCCTCCATTTCAGTTGGGCCTCCGACTGCTCAAGGACCACACGGAACACCCGAAATTCCAGGTCCTACTTAAGTAGGTCCGCCAACGCTTGATGCTTGGTACGGCACCGCTGATACTGCTTTTGCCACCTTATTAAAAGTGGTTGCCTTCCTTTGGGATCGCCGCCTCCTCTCTACCTCCAAAATGAGAGTCTAAAAAGAAGAAGAAAAAGAGGAAAGGCATGTCAGTATGTATTAAAATTAGCCTTACAACACAGAAAGAAAACCGAAAACTACCTGCAAGGCCGTGCCAGCAACCCTTCGGGATAGATCCCCGTCACTAACACCTTTTAGTATTTCACGTTCAGCAGCCACACATAATAGGGTCATATCCGTTGCGGCCTGCTCACTATGTTGCAATAGGATATACCCTCCTGGGATCAAAATTCGGCGGTTTGATCTATATGTCGTCATCCCCACATGGGCCGGAACCCTAGTTAACCCATCCGCATCCACATGGATGGCCTCAGGGTCTACCCTCTCGACACCGTCACCCACTTCTCCAATGGCAGCCGACAAACCACTCTCCAGAAGACGGGTTGGGTTGGCATCAGCGACAACCCTCCTTTGGGGAGCCGACCTCCTAGAATGGATGGCATCAACCATAAAAGCTGGCCTCGATCCCCGATGGGACTCACTCGCTCCCTCGTCTTTAGTGGATATCCCCTTTCCCATTATCAACCACCATATTTTTCTCTTTGGTGGCTCCTCACCTTCAGAAGTCTCCTCCACAGGACTTGGGGATGGCATTGAAGGAGTCGTTTCACTTTGGGATGCCGCCACAGGCGCAATCTCCTGCTGAGGAACCTTGGGAGGGCCATCACTGAGTGAGCCACATGGTATGTCTCCACCCTCAGAGTTAGTCCCCGCCCTAGGCAAGGTAACGCCATTTTTATTCTTCTCATGGGCGCTCCGACCTGCCAACACAAATAAGTCAGGTAACAAAACCTAAGGGAACTTCCAATCCTAAGCCGAAGAATTACCTGACGGGCCGTATCATTCACGAAACGCGGCCAGGTACGTCATTCCTCTACATAAGGTATCTCTTTCCACCCATGATGTAATATTTTCAATGAACTGGGGTGGAGAATCCCTCGCTAAAAAAAGAGAGAAAAGAACGAAATCACAGTGGCCGCATGGTCAAGGTCGTAAGTAATCATGAATTCTACAAATAAAGGCACTTACGTTCTGGGTTCCATATTTTCGAAAACCTTTGAGGATTAGAAACCAATTGCTCTGTCCTGATGTAGAAGTACTTACGCCTAAAGCGACGGTTGGTCTTGTCGTCAGATTTAACAACCAAGCCCTTCGTGCCACGACTTTTGAACTGCAGCATGGCACCCTCAGGTAACCAGGGCTGAATAACTATAAATGGTGATGAACCGAGATGCTGCACTCAGCCTTGGCCGCATATGTGGTCAGAATCCTACACATCTTCAAGGAGTAAGGAGTAAGCGGAGCTGGACATAGATTGAAAAAGCGACAAAGCTCCTCCGTTAGAGGGTAGATCGGGAGACTGTAACCGATCAAAAATGGGTACTTGTAGAATGTGCAGTACCCAGGCCAGTGCACATTGTTATAGTCCGTCCCAGCCGAAGCCATTTCCACATAGTCCAAAATATGGTGCGTCTTTCGAAAATTGTCTAGGCAAGATTGTAATAAATCACTATACTCCTAGGGAAGGGCTGGGCTTTTAATTGGAAAATCCCTTCGAATATGCATCTCCTTTGGGAGGACGTTGTCTACACTAAGGGAACAAGGGCCTTCCCTGCTTTTTCCTCTTCGCCACTAGAGGAGGGAGAAACCGTAGATGGGGCATTATCTTTGGTCTTTTTACTTCTCTGACGATGTTTTGTCATGTTATCCTATGTAAGAGACAAAGCACTAATGACATGACGTGTGGTTTCAAAGAAGTGGGAAAGTCTCGCATAAAATAACGGTTTCTAGAAAGCAAGGCAAAGAAGGAAGCCAGAAAAGGTTTTCCACAGGTTCGAAAGATAAAATGGATTGAACCTTCCCTCTATTTATAGGGTTAGGATGCGCAGACATCAAAGAGGCTTGATTCAAAACTGGCACGGGAAATCACAACATCACATCATCCTCTAAACTGCCTCGGTAGTAAGTATAATAATGACGCCTGCGGGCGTTGACGTCATTTAAAAAAAGGTAGCCACGTGTCAACAGCCCGACGATGTCATACATTTCATTTTATTTACGTCACTGCCCCTAGAGTGAGGTCAAATTCTCCAAAGACGAGGTTTGCATTTCCGTCCAATGAAGACGTCTACCGAATACGCCTCCAATGAGCGCAGGGACTAACTGTATAGGGTCAAATTTGGCCCTCAATGTCTCTACGCAGAAGGGTACGCCTAGTGAGCATACGTCAACTAAAGCAAGGGTACGACTTGGGCATGGGGACAAAGGCAACGCCAGTTTAAACTCAGCGTCCTCGCTGTAGACGTGTGATTTTTGACTCTCCTCGAGATTTTTTATATTTTAGCGTAAAATATTTAGTGTAGGCCTAATATAGCTGTCTCGGCTAATGTTTATTCTTTTACTTTATTTTTACTTTAAAATGAAAAATTACAAAGAAAAAATAGTTTTATTAATGTTTTGTAGTCATTTTAAACTTGAAAAAAAAAACTAAAATAGTACTTTATATTTTTATATAAAATACAAAAATTACAAAAAATAATTTTATAAATGTTTTGTAGTAATTTTTAGCAAAAATACAAAAAAATAGTACTTTCTATTTTTATTTTATATAAAAACGGAAATTATAATATTTACCGTAAAATATTTAGTGTAAAATATTTAGTGTAGGCCAAATATAGCTGTCTCGGCTAATTTTTATTCTTTTACTTTATTTTTACTTTAAAGTAAAATAATTTACTTTATATTTTAGCGTAAAATATTTAGTGTAGGCCTAATAAAGCTGTCTCGGCTAATTTTTATTCTTTAAATTTATTTTTACTTTAAAATAAAAAATTACAAAAAAATAGTTTTATTAATGTTTTGTAGTCATTTTAAACTTGAAAAAATACAAAAATAGTATTTTATATTTTTATTTTTATATAAAATACAAAAATTACAAAAAATAATTTTATTAATGTTTTGTAGTCATTTTTAATCTAATACAAAAAAATAGTACTTTCTATTTTTATTTTTATATAAAAACGAAAATTATAAAAATATAGTTTCATTAGTATTTTGTAGTTACTTTAATCTTGAAAAATATAAAAATAGTTTTGTTTTAATTGTTAGTCTTATTTTTATAGTTATTTTGCTTATGTTGGATTAATTAAATAAAATCATGTTTTTATTCTCGGTTCCGGACAAAGAATAATATTTGGGTTTAAACGACCAATTTTTGAGCATAATATTTGGACCTAGCCTATAACTATCCAACCACTTTTCTACCTACCCCAACCACTCCTTACCTACTACCCCAACCACTTTCCTACCTACCCAGCCACTCCCCACCTACCCCAGTCACTCCCATATACTTAGACAAGAACACACACATTATTTAAAAGAGAGGAAACAATCTTAAAAGGGGGAGTTAAAAACGAGAGGCCAAGATATAGGTGAGATAACAAAAAAAATCTGGAAGAGGAACGAGAAGAGAGGTCTGTATACACTCGGTATACACTGAATATACAGTTTATATACACTAAAAAAAGAAGAAAAATATCGTATCTCCCCATTCTACAAGAGAATTAAAAAGGAGGCAAGAGAGATTGATCTTGTGATATTTTGTACGGGAAAAATGGGACCTGAGAGACAAGGTATACACTGGATATACATTCCGTATATACAGGATATACTGGGGCAGTGAGGGACGATCCTCTTACCGGTTCTTATTTTTCTCCATTCTAAAAAAAACCAGTCCCCCTCCTCTCCTAATACTCAGCAAAAACTATTAAAAATAAGCTCAAAAAATAGCCGAAAACAACCTCGAAATCAACCGATGTTCAACGGTTCCGAGGTAGAAGTTCGTCGTCGAGGTTCCGTCGCAGTTCCAACGTATTAGACATCAATCACAAGTAGGTCATCTCTTCCCCATGTCCCTCATGTTCTCCTCTGGTAATATGTATATGGGATATTGAAATACAATGCTAGTTCATGCTTTGTTGAATTTGTAATTGTGTGCAAATAATTGAATTAATCATTCCATGTTTGGTATGGATTTCTTTTTTGGGCAGCCTCATTAAAACAATGGTTTGCACTTTGTTCTAGTATCTTCGTTAATTGGATGGTACACATATTTTTCTAAATTATTTTTTGCTTCTAATAAAATACTCAAAATTTAAATGTAGTAATCCTTAAATAATGATTAATTAACAAGGTTTTTTTTGTTTGTTTATTATTAGAGACAAAAAATAAAAAAAAATCATAATTGTAGTTTACTTTAGGACAATCCTTTTAAAATAAACGAGACAAGCCTCGCCAAATAAAATGCGAAATGCGGGCCTCTCATAAACGTATATATTAAATGCTTAGACTTCGGGATGGACCGTTTATTGAATTTCACGGCCTCTCCCAAAATAATAATGCGCTAGTCCCTTTAGATGCGTATTAATATGCAGAAGACTTAATTGACCAAACTACTTACTTTGTTCTCACAGACCAATTCATATCACTGATCTGAATTCTATAGTAACTAATTAACAGGAGACTATTTTAAACATATGAATTAGAACTAAACTAACGATTCAGTCATTTATATCTAACATTCAGTTACCTAGGCTAAATGGGCTTACTCGCAGATATGTAATTACATTTTGTCATTGAGTCTGATTATGTGATATCAAGGAAATCAGTATCAACTAAGTTGTAACTTCATTTTATTGTTACTGTTTAAGAACCTGTTTGGATCTAAGTGTCAAATACCAAATTAGATTACCTACATAAAACTAATTAACATTATGGCTGTGAGTCCGTATGTTATAGATCCGTGTCGAGACTAATTAACCATGTTTTATGGTTTTAACCTATTTAACTAAGTGATTTAACTACTATAACTATACTACTACTACTACTACTACTACTACTACTACTACTACTACTACTACTACTACTACTACTACTACTACTACTACTACTACTACTACTACTACTATTTACTACTTATTACATTATTTTTGTTCGAGTTTTCACTTATACATACAAGGACCTAATGAATTACAGGCTTAAACTAATTAGTCAACTATCAGAACAGACAAAAAAATAAAGAGACAATAACATGCTTTGAACAATTCAATTCTTCATTTCATCAAGCTTCAAAGTTACATAGCTTCGAACAAATGTGTACCTGATTCAGCAGGTAAACTCGATTAGTTCTAAGGGAGAAGAAATAGGCACAGCAATAGACTCGACTGGCAATACAACAGTGAAGAATTGAGTTCCAGATGAGGAAATAAGAACACAGCAACAGCAATAGAAAACCCAGCAAAGATGAGCAGAAATTCCAAACAACTCCGAACAACAATTTCAACTCGAGAACCAGAGAACTATTTGCTATTTTAGTGTATAATTCTTTCTGAAAATTTTGTTTTCCAAAATCCCGCCCTAAACAAGTCCTAAATGGGGGTATTTATAGGTGTAGAGAGGTGAAATATTTTTGGGGGAAAAGATAGGTAATAATCATATTTCCCTCCCCTCCTAATTTACCAAATCTTACACTTTCCACCCTATTTCTGTTACAAGATCCCTTCCAGCATGTACTGGAAGGTTCTAATTGATTCTATTTTGGGGCTTTTACTAAGGTACCCCTACTTGTTATTGTTTTTTACTGAATTACCTTTTTCTTAAGACCAATATGCCCTTAATTCTATGTAGAATTGCAGAAATCAGTAGCACAAATATCTTATATATCCCTATAGGCTCTATTAAATCTACCTTTTTGCCATTTTATGTTCCTTATATGCCCTTAAAGGCATTGGCTAATTACCAGACCTACCTAGGTTAAATTTTCAAAGATTCAGCTCTTATTTAACTGATGGCCAACCTTTGTATTAGTATTTAAGAACATGCTATATCAAACTTAAGACTTATTTCAATTTTCACCAATTTTTGTTTCATTTTCTGTTAATTAAACTAATTTGCAGGATTTAACCTGCTTATTATCCTATTTAAAACCTATCCAATCCAAAGATTGGACTTGGCTTTGCAATTTGAGGCCTATTATTGATCACATGCATGGCTAAGACTTTTGCAAGTCTTGCCACCTGTGATTATGGGTCAAGCAGGGTCTTGGTAAGTCTAATCTTTCAGACTTGAACCAATTTATTACACTACTGTCCTATTTAAGTGTTAGCCAGTGTGTGAGACCTAACAGAGTAGGTCAATTGCAAAATTGACCACTCTTAGTCACTTATTTAACTTATATCCTATTTTTTTGTGATTTTCAATTTTAGCCCATTCTAAGACACTTAACGCATGTTTTCAATGTTACCACTTATAAGTTTTAACACTACTGCAGCTATAACCAATCCACCAAGGTATGATAGGTATTAACAATGTTCACTTAACACAAGGCTATTACAAACATAGTCAGTTTCACAAATAATTGCACACATAGCCAATGAAATCAGAGTTGTTTATCAATTAATCAAAATTCAGAGAAAAGGGTTGAGTATTGTTGAATCTCAATCAATAGACTTACAAACTCAAATTTCATAACATAGTGTCAATTAGTCATTAAACAAGCACATTCAAAACTTCCTTATACTTAGTGAACCACTGAAAAATCCCAAATCATACTTAAGATGTTCTTGACCTAAACACATATAAGTAAAAATCCATAAAGCAGTAAAAGAAGAGAACATGGTCTGCAAAGATCACAGAACAACTAAGCTTAAACAAGATAGTTCTGAAGTAACCCTTAGACAGAGTAGACATGGAGAGACAAAACAAACAGAGAATTTCTTAAAGGCAAAAGTACCTAATCTAAGCATACGAGTGATGAAAATGAAAGATATGAAATAAAGATAATAAAAATCAGAACAAACGAACGATATTTCTCAAAGACAAACCCTGATCTAAACATGCATCTAATATACTAAGAAATGACATATGAAGATAGACAAGATAAAGAAGAATAGATCTTTAAACAAAAAAACAAACAAACTAACTAAAACTTCCCAAAGACTAAAACCCTAGTTCATGCGACTAACTTATCAGACAAGACACACAAAAAATAACAAGAAACAACAAACAAAACAAGTAAAGAAAGCAAACAAAGAGGGGAAGGTACTTAGCTTGCAGGGACTATCCCTTGAGCTTTCCCGTTTTTCTTTTTCTTCTTTTCTTTTTCCCAGTTTTCTCTTTTCTTTTTCTTTATATTCTCTTCTGATTTTCTTTTCTCACACAAAAACTCAGATTTGTGGTTTTCTGGTTATGGAGGGGTGTTTAGAAAGTAGGAAAGGTGAGAGCTTTGGGGTGGGTTTATTTAAAGTCGCCGGAGTTAGGTTTCCGGCGACTTTGAAGATTCGAGATGGACGAGGGAGATTCGAGGGAGACTGGGTACGGGGGGTGGTAGATCTGGTGGTGAGGATGCTTTGGTATTGATTTGGGTGGGGTTTGCTTGGTTTTGGTCATCGGCGGTGAACTCCGATGACCGGAGTTTCAATAAGGTGAAAGGTTTTTAGGGTTTCATGGTGTTTTGGGTAGGGTTTGAGATGAGGAAGAAGATAAGAGAAGAGGAGGGAGATGGGGTATGGCCGGAGACCGCCGTGGAGTTGACAGACTCCATGGTCGACAGCTTTGGAGGAATGAAGAAGACGAAGAAGAGAGGAGAGGGAAGGGCGGCTAGGGTTTGGGAATTATGAGAATGGCCGGTATCTGAATAGACCGGGCCATTATATACTCGGGGTGTTCAATGAACTCTTGGTCGTTGGATCATTGATGATCAACGGTCAAGATTGGCCATTGCCAAACGACAACATCTTGACTTAAATGAGACTTATGCCTTCATCCGTTGGATCTATAGGCCTGGACGGCTGAGATTAAATATCAGAATTTAATTAACTAATTAAGCTCAATTAATATCTCAACCGTTGGATTTGCGTGAATGAACGACTAAGATTGCATCCGTTTTGGATCAAGTGGACCGGCTCTTTTGGGCCAATGTGTTTGGGCCACTATTTCTGAATTATTTAAGCCCAATGTTATTATATTTTTGTATTTTCTTAGTATTTTAATTATTTTTGTGACAATTTTCTTTGTATTTTCATTTTTTTCTTTTTGTATTGTTTAAATTACTCAATTTCCTACCTTCACTAATTTTCTGACATTTTTAGTAATTTTCTGCTATTTTTTCTATAATTTCCGTTATTAATGCTATTTTTTGTTGATTTTTCCTTAAACTAATTAATTCAAAAATACATGTATTTCACCTATTTTTTTTATTTTTCTAATTTTAATTATTCAAACACACAAAATGTATCTAATTTCAATCAAGACATACAATTACACTCAAAAATATTATTTATTTTTAATTTTGGAATTTTATTGCCTAGTGCAAATATTACGTGCTCACAACTGCCCCTCTTTGCTCGGGAACACAAAGAGTTTCAGTGCAAAGATAAGTGAGCAGTAATGAGAGATTTTTGCCCACTGGCATATTCCGTAAGAAGCATTTTAAAAACCTTTTGACCGCACCCTACTTCAGAGGTTGCCTACATATCCCGGGCTAAACAAGAATCAGGTCATTATAGTTCGGGAAGGTCTGGTAGTTTGAAACTACCAAGATTTTGCTGCTGCTACTACTGTTGCTATAATCACTAACTAACTCCTTGTTACCCGGGGGGGAGGGTAAAATGTAAAACGAAGAAGCTATTCTAAGCTATAATTCTACGAGTTACAATTGCTCCTATCTATCTTCTTGTCTCTTTATTCTTCTTTGTCTCTTTTTCCTTGATTTTCTGTGCGGCTGACTTTATTGTTGTTGATTTTCTTTTCCTTGCTTCCCTTTTTTTTGATTTTCGATGGTACTTCTTGCCTTCAAACTGATACCTGCTCAAAACAAAACAAAAACAACAAAATTTTCCTTCTGCCCCAGTATGGGCTCTTCATGTTACGGTGTTACTCATGTTAGCTAATCACAAGTTAAAATTGCAGAAATTAAAATTGCAGAAATGTATTCCCTTGTTATACAGGTGGGCGCTTGAACAGAAATTAAAAATTGCAGAAATGTATTCTCTTGTTATACAGGTGGGCGCCTGAACAGAAATTAAAAACTGCAGAAATGTATTCCCTTGTTATACAGGTGGACGCCTGAACATAAATTAAAATTGCAGAAACGTATTCCCTTGGTATACAGGTGGGCGCCTGAACAGAAATTAACATTGCAGAAATGTATTCCCTTGTTATACTGGTGGGCGCCTGATGCATGAAATGCGAATGCAAAAAAGTATTCCCTTGTTATCCAGGTGCGAATGCAGAAAAGTATTCCCTTGTTATCCAGGTGGGCGCCTGATGCATGAAATGCGAAATGCAGAAAAGTATTCCCTTGTTATCCAGGTGGGCGCCTGATGCATGAAATGCGAAATGCAAAAAAGTATTCCCTTGTTATCCAGGTAGGCGCATGATGCATGAAATGCGAAATGCAGAAAAGTATTCCCTCAGTTTGATAATTGGGGTATGAATTTAAAAGATGATACCTCCTCGTTGTTTGTGGTGTTTTCTTAATTGAGTGATTCTCATCCATGGATTCCTTCATTTATTGTTGAACTTTCTTTTTAATGTTTTCTATCTTCACATTGGTCACATTCACTTTAAAGAGATTAGTGATGATTTGTTCCTGTCTAAATCACAAAAACAAAATCTTGTTAGTTATAAGCTTGCTAGCAACTGGCATCTGCCGCTCCTGCCTCTTATTGCTTTTCCTCTTTTTGCTTCTCTTTTGCTGTGTGGTCTTTCAGTTGACTATCTTCTGTAAGCTCTTTTTGTATTTTCTTGTTTTTCACCTTCTTGTTTTTCTTTTCTTTTGGCTCTATTTGCCAAACTCCTTTATTTCTTTTTAACTCTTTTCTTTTCTTTCTTTTCTGATCTAGTGTTATTTCACATCTTATCATCGGAAGCTGGTAGTTAGCCTTCAAAGGATAAACAATGAAATGCAGAAAACAAATGAGTTTCAAAAGGGTAAGGGTGTTTTGGAGAAGTGATGGAACTTATCTGGTATGTTGGCTGATTCCGTTGACCATGCCATGTATTTAAACTCCGACTCAGTTCGTTCAATCCATCGTTCTGACTCCAAATTGCTTACAACCCAAACCGATCCTATTTTTGTTGCTTTTTCTCTTTTTTCCATAATAATCCTTGCAATCGCCTTATGGTGCCATGAAAGATTTTCACCAATAAGACTCTCTCATTTATTCTCTCTCATCCTCACAGTCGTCTTGTAGTGCCGGTAAAGGTTTTCACCAACAAGACTCTCTTATTTTATTTCTCTCAACCTCACAGTCGTCTTGCAGTGCCGGTAAAGGTTTTCACCAACAAGACTCTCTCATTTTATTTCTCTCAACCTCACAATCGCCTCACGGTGCCGGTTAAGGTTTTCACCGATGAGACTCTCTCATTTTTTCATTTTTCATTTTTCATTTTTTCCTTTTTGTCTTTTGTTTTTCTGCACCACTGATGTTGTCCAATTTACTCATCTTCCTTTATTCTTATTGCATTTGTTATTTTCTTGAAATTGATTAGAAGGTCTTTCTTTGGACTGTAACGTGGCTTTTGGATGGGTTAAGAAAGAAAGGTATAAAGGCTCAAAACTTACGAGGGTTTAAAATATTTACAACTATCGAAATTATAAAACATAACTTCTGCCCCAGTTTCAATATGTGGGGGGTTTTTGGATTTTTCTTTATTATGACTGAGCCTCAGTGAGGCTGCCTACGTACCTTTTCGGGATCAAGTCAGACGTAGTTCAGAATACGCCATAAATTCATGAATTTCTTTTGACTTTTTCCCGATTTCTTTGTCTTTTCTTTTGCTTGCAATTGGCTTTTTCTCCTATTTTTTCTTTTTTCTTCCTTTTTTTATATTATTTGCTACTTTTGTTTTGTGTCATAAGCAATTCCAAGAGAGGGGTATGAAAGAATATATCGAACACGGCTCAAAGGGGATGTCAATGGATAAAGTGTTTGGATAGAGAATAAAATGCCTTCATCATTTCAATTCCAAAATCATAACAAAATACAATTATACAATTGAAAAGGAATCATACATAGTATCTTTTGACCGCATCTAAATTGATAGCAGTCTCTACGCACTTCCCTTCAACGTCCGTCAAATATAATGCCCCATTGGACAACACTCGTGATACCATAAATGGCCCCTGCCAGTTTGGCACGAATTTGCCCTTTGCTTCAGCCCAATGCGGTAAGATACGTCTCAATACAAGTTGTCCAACTTCAAACTTCCGAGGACGCACCTTCTTATTATATGCTCTGGCCATTCTTTGTTGATACAATTGCCCGTGGCAAACTGCTGCCAACCTTTTCTCGTCAATCAGATTTAATTGTTCCAATCGAGCTTTTACCCATTCCTCGTCATATATCCCAGCTTCATCTATGATTCATAGTGACGGTATCTCAATTTCCGCGGGTATAACAACCTCTATCCCATATACCAATGAGTAGGGTGTGGCACCGATAGAAGTGCGCACTGTTGTGCGATAACCCATAAGAGCGAAAGACAATTTCTCATGCCATTGTCTAGCCTCCTCCACCATTTTCCTAAGGGTCTTCTTTATATTCTTGTTTGCAGCTTCTACTGCCCCATTTGCCTTTGGCCTGTAAGGTGTAGAGTTACGATGTAGGATCTTGAATCTCTGGCACGATTCCGCCATGAGGTGACTGTTTAGATTAGCCCCGTCATCTGTAATGATTACTTTGGGAATTCCAAATCGGCATATAATATTTTCATACACAAAATCCACCACGGCTTTCTTCGTCACCGCCTTGAATGTATTTGCCTCCACCCACTTAATAAAGTAGTCAATCACGACCAAAATGCATCTATGTCCATTAGAAGCTGCAGGCTCTATTGGTCCGATAATATCCATGCCCCAAGCCACAAATGGCCAGGGTGCAGACATCGTATGCAATTCATAAGGTGGGGAGTGGATTAAATCTCCATGTACTTGGCATTGGTGGCATTTCCTCACATACCTGATACAGTCCCATTCCACGGTGAGCTAACAGCACCCGGCTCTCAGAATCTTCTTTGCTAAGATATACCCACTCATATGGGGTCCGCAAGCTCCAGCGTGCACCTCAGTCATAATCTTATCAGCTTGTTGCACATCCACACATCTCAACAATCCCAGGTCTGGTGTTTTTTGATATATAATTCCTCCACTGAGGAAGAAGCCATTCGCTAAGCGTCTTACAGCTCTCTTCTGATCCCCAGTGGTTCGCTCTGGGTATTTTCCTGTCTTTAAGTATTCCTTGATATCGTGATACCATGGTTCTCCATCCAACTCCCCTTCCACAGCAAAATAGTAAGCATTCTAATCATACACTTGTATCTGAAGTTGATCTATATAGGCTTTGTCCGGATGATGCAACATAGAGGATAGTGTGGCCAGAGCATCCGCAACTTCATTTTGCATTCTTGGGATATGTTTGAAATCTATGGATCGGAATCTTTGGGAAAACTCATGTAGACAATGCCGATAAGGTATCAATTTCAAATTTCTTGTCTCCCATTCTCCCTGAATTTGATGTATCAAAAGATCCGAGTCACCCATGACCAAAATCTCTTGAACACCCATATCTATTGCCATCCTCAATTCCAATATACACGCCTCATATTCGGCCATATTGTTGGCACAGAAAAATCGAAGCTGAGCGGTAACGGGATAGTGTTGACCCGTTTCTGAAATAAGTACTGCTCCAATACCAACTCTTTTACTGTTGATGGCTCTGTCGAAGTACATCTTCCATCCTGGCTTATCACTTTGTTCTATTTCTTCGACATTCATTGCCTCCTCATCCGGAAAGTATGTCTTTAGTGGTTCATATTCATCATCCACTGGATTTTCTGCCAAGTGATCTGCAACTACTTGCGCCTTCATCGCCGTACGTGTTACATAAATGATGCCAAATTCTGTGAGCAAAATATGCCATTTAGCAAGTCTCCCTGTAGGCACGGGCTTCTGGAATATATACTTCAGAAGATCTAACCGTGATATCAGATATGTGGTGCATGCTGACAAATAGTGATTCAATTTCTGAGCCACCTAGGTCAATGCACAGCATGTTCTTTCTAACTGAGTATATTTTACCTCGTAAGATGTGAACTTCTAACTTAGGTAATATATAGCTTGCTCTTTCTTGCCTGTATCCTCATGCTGTCCCAGTACACAACCAAAAGAATTATCAAGCACTGTCAAATATAAGATCAAAGGTCTTCCCGGCTTCGGAGGAACTAACACTGGAGGATTCGCCAAATATTCCTTGATTTTGTCGAAGGCTTCCGGACATTCATCGGTCCATTTCACTGCTGCATCTTTCTTTAACCACATGAAAATAGGCTCACATGTTGATGTCAACTGAGCGATGAACCGGCTAATATAATTCAACCTTCCTAGTAAGCTCATTACTTCCTTCTTGTTCTTCGGTGGGGGCAAACTCTAGATGGCTTTGATCTTTGACGGATCTAGTTCAATGCCTCGCCGACTTACTATAAATCCTAATAGCTTCCCTGAGGGTACTCCAAAAGCGCATTTCGCGAGATTGAGTTTAAGATTGTACCTTCGGAGTCTTTGGAAGTACTTCCTCAAGTCCCTGACATGATCATGTTGCTTCTTGGACTTTATGATGACGTCGTCCACATACACTTCAATTTTTGATGCATCATATCATGGAACATCGTGGTCATTGCCCTCATATAAGTAGCTCCGGCATTCTTTAACCCAAATGGCATCACTCTATAGCAGTATGTTCCCCAAGGCGTAATAAAAACAGTTTTCTCTGCATCTTCCTCGTCCATTAGGATCTGGTGATAACCCGCATAGCAATCTACAAAAGAGCCAATTTCATATTTGGCGCAATTGTCGATTAGTATGTGGATATTCGACAATGGGAAATCATCCTTTGGACTGGCTTTGTTGAGGTCTCGGTAATCAACACACACCCTAGTTTTTCCATCTTTATTTGGAATTAGCACAACATTTGCCAGCTAGGTGGGGTACTTAGTAACTTGTATAACCTTTGCCTCAAACTGCTTGTTCACCTCTTCTTTTATCTTCACGCTGATGTTCATTTTGAATTTTCTCAACTTTTGCTTTACCGGCCGACATTCGGGATAAATAGGAAACTTATGTACCACCAAATCAGTGCTAAGTCTGGGCATGTCATCATAGGACCATGCAAAGATGTCCTTGAATTCGTGCAACAACTTTATTAACTCCTCCCTAAGGGAGGCTTCTAAGTGTACACTGAATTTTGTCTCCCGGACATTATCCTCATTCCCCAAATTGATAGATTCTGTCTCACTCAAGTTTGGTTTAGGTTTTTCCTTATATTGATTCAAGTCTTATTTCCTCCAGTATTTCCTCATCCTCATATTCTATCTCACTCTCATTCTCAATTTTTTGTATAATAATTCGATTGTCAGAACTGGGCCAGGAATCCTTCATGCATGACATATCATTAGAATCAACGCATATTGAACTGTACAAAAGGAAGAAAAGGAAAAATAAATAAAAATAAGGCAAAAATGGAGAAAGAAGAAGAAACTGCATTTCATTGATACTTTTCAAAAGATGAACAAAGACTCTGGGTACATTTTGATTTCAATGGGGGGGGGGGGACTACAAAAAATAAAATTGCTTTTTGGGAAATGATGATATATTTTGAAAGCTAACTACCAAGACTCCCTCCTCATTGGAAACGAAGTGGCTTCCCAATTATTGAGTGCAACACTAGCCCCACGAACTGAATGTCTATCTTGCTGGTACCCTCGCCAATCTCCACCATGTTCACGTCCCCAAATAACATTTCAAACCTCGCCAGGAGTTCCGCATCAGGTCTAGTTTCAGCATACCTCGATACAGCAGATGTCAGATGTCATTGTGTACCAGGTTTGGCGAAGGTGTCGGACAATTTTGGGATTGGTTTAAGGAGGGTCCAATTTTTCTTTTTGGTTCTTTTGGCTTTCTGGATGCCGGCGTGGGTAGTTTTGAAGCCCAAGCCAAAGGTGTCATTGTTTACCAGTAAATGAACAGGTTGAGTTATTCCCTGTAAGGCTATTCCTAGCCCTTTTCCCAGTGTAAATCCATTCTTGATCATCTCTTTGGCTACCGTCACAGCGACAGGTGCCACTGTAGGGATTGGCAAGCTCTCTCCTTTTGCTATCTTGTTGTCACGACCCGGATTTTTCCCCAACATCGGGATCGTGATGGCGCCTACTCGTGGTAGCTAGGAAGGCCACTGTATTCATACTATCCTGTTTTTAACACAATTTTAATTAAATAAATGCGGAATACTTTATCGAAATGGAAATAATAATTCACAAGGTGAAATTCATACTGAAATCCTCTACCCAAGACGTGGAGTCACCAACTCACGAACTACTACTGAATACTACACATAAAAGTCTGAAAGAAATATAACATAATCTGTGTATCTCGAAACAAAGAGACTACAGCTAATAACATAAGTAAAGAGAGAGACGCCGGGCCTGCGGACGTCTGCAAGCTACCTCGGTCTCAAATATGATCAACTCCCACGCAATCGATTTACTGCTGCTGCTCCTGATCGTAACCTGGACCTGTGCAAAAACGCACGAAGTGTAGTATCAGCACAACCGACCCCATGTGCTGGTAAGTGCCTGGCCTATCCCGGCGAAGTAGTGACAAGCATAGGACCAGACACCCACATAAACCTGTGCAATTCAATATATATATATGTGTACCACAAAATAACAAGAATTAACCAAGTATTAACACAATAAGGAATATCTTAAAGAATTCAACAATTAACCACAGTTAATAATTTCACAAGGAAAAACAAGGTGTAATGTAAACACAAGTAATATCAATTCAAGAAATAGCAAACAGTTGCACGGCATCACCCTTCATGCTTTTACTCTCATCCTCACCAAATAAACAAATAAAGTACACGGCATCACCCTTCGTGCTTTTACTCTCATCCTCACATCCATAGTACGGCATGATCCTTCGTACATGGTTCAATAATAGGGCACGGCATGATCCTTCGTGCATAATCAATAAATAAACATGGCACGGCATTAACCTTCGTGCATAAATAAATAAACATGGCACGGCATCACCCTTCGTGCATTATCACTCTTCCTCACCCAAATAACAATCAAATAAGTTCACAAGGAAAACAAGGTATAATGGAAACACAAGTAATATCAAGTCAAGGAATGGCAAATAGTTGCACGGCATCACCCAAATAAAATATAATGGAAAAACAAGTAATATCAATTCAAGAAATAGCAAGCAATTGCACGGCATCACCCTTCGTGCTTTTACTCTCATCCTCACATCCATAGTACGGCATGATCCTTCGTACATGGTTCAATAACAGAGGGCACGGCATGATCCTTCGTGCATAATCAATAAATAAACATGGCACGGCATTAACCTTCGTGCATAAATAAATAAACATGGCACGGCATCACCCTTCGTGCATTATCACTCTTCCTCACCCAAATAACAATCACGGTTAAGGGCAAAGAAGGAAACAGTAATTCATAAACCGTCCCATCAAGGTAAATCAATAATTATCTTCACAACAAGTCCCAACAAGGGAGAACAATAACAATTTATCTGTAATATATCTCAAAATAATCATTTTCCAACGACTCACGGTCATACTAGACGCCAGTGTATGGATGCTCGTCACCACAGCCCATACATCGCACTCGATCACATAACACATAACACATAATCCTATTCCCTCAAGCTAGGATAGAACAAACACTTTCCTCGAATGCTTATGAACAATTCAATCCGTGGAAATGTCTTTTCTTTCAATTTGGCTCCAATCCAACCGTATCTATACACAATTGATTTAATATCATCAATTCTACTCCACAAACTAATTCTTAATACCAAATACAACTTTTACAACATTCTGCCATGAATAGTGAATTTCAACCCCGGGCCCACATGGTCGGAATTCGGGGTTAGGACCAAAATCCGGTTACCCATTCCCCCACGAGTTCATATATATAATTTGTTTCAAAATCGGACCTCAATTCGAGGTCCAATTCCCCAATTTATGAAAAACCCTATTTTCTAACAAAAACAAGAATTCTACCATGAAAATCATTGATTTCTTATGAAAAACATGTTTAATGATGTTAGGAATTGAAAGAATTAAGTAAAAAGTGACTTACAATCGTTTTGATAAAGAAGAAATCCTTGAAGAATCGCAAATGGGTGTTTTGGTTTTTGTAAAATGTGAAGAAATGAACTGAAATTCGTGTTTTTCAGGTCTCTGTGTTCGCATTTGCGAACATGGGTTCGCAATTGCGAACCCCGACCAATTTCTGGAGTTTGAAAAATTAAGCTAAGGGTGGGAAGTTCGCATTTGCGAACATTTGTTCGCATTTGCGAACAGTTCGCATTTGCGAATATAAGTTCGCATTTGCGAACACTGGCAATCACAGGGATGTTCGCATTTGCGAACAATGGTTCGCATTTGCGAACCAAGGCAGCACTGGGGACCTTCGCAAATGCGAACAATTGTTCGCATTTGCGAACAAGGCTGGCTTCGCATTTGCGAACAATGGTTCGCATTTGCGAACCAAGGCAGCACTGGGGACCTTCGCAAATGCGAACAATTGTTCGCATTTGCGAACAAGGCTGGGCCAAAGGGGGCTTCGCATTTGCGAAGAATGTTCGCATTTGCGAGCCTGTCCCCTTCGCAATTGCTTTCTCGCAATTGCGAAGCCAACAGCTGGGTGAAAAACCAGCAGTTCAAAAATTCAGAATTTCATCCAACGGCCTATCAAATCTTTACCCGAGCCCCCCGGGCTCCAAACCAAACATGTACACAACCTCAAAAACATATTATGAACTTGTTCGTGCGATCACATCGCCAATATCACCTCGTTTTCATCAAATCAAGCCTCAAATGCATGATTTTCATACCTTTAGTTTTCAAAACTTTCAAACTTGGGACTCGAGGTCCAAAACATCTCAAACGACATCCAAATGTCACCAAACTTTACCGAAATCACATATATAATATTTAAGACTTGTACCGGGCGTCGGAACCAAAATACGAGCCCGATACCAAGGTCAATTAATTTATTTCCTTTAATAATTGCATCAAAAACAATTTCACATAAAAATTCATAACTTGGGCTCTAGGCCTCAGGAATTCGACTCCGGACACATGTCCAAGTCCCATATTTTCCTACGGACCTCTCGGGACCATCCAAATCTCGGGTCCGGATCCGTTTACCAAAAATGTTGACCGAAGTCAACCATATCAATATTAATATCATTTTTATCCAAATTTCTCATAGAATTCATATTTTCTATCACAAAATCTTTCCGGCTACATGCTCGGATCGTGCACGTAAATCGAGGCAACATAGAATGAGGTTTTCAAGGCCTCGGAAGCTCGAAATGATTAATAAAATAAGTGATGACCCTTTGGGTCGTCACAATCTCCACCTCTAAAACAACCGTTCGTCCTCGAACGGACAAAGAAAGAAGTACCTGAGTCAGGAAACAAGTGTGGGTAGCGGCTCCGCATATCAGACTCGGACTCCCAGGTCGATGCCTCAGGAGGCTGACCTCTCCACTGAACACGCACAGAAGGATAACTCTTCGACCTCAACTGTCGAACCTGCCGGTCTAGAATAGCCACCGGCTCCTCCTCGTAAGATAGATCATTGTCCAATTGGACAATGCTGAAGTCTAACACATGTGTGGGATCGCCGTGGTATCTCCGAAGCATAGATACGTGAAAAACTGGATGCACGGCTGATAAGCTAGGCGGCAAAGCTAATCCGTAAGCCACCCCTCCCACTCTGTCTAGAATCTCAAATGGACCAATATACCTAGGGCTGAGCTTGCCCTTCTTCCCCGAACCTCATTACGCCCTTCATAGGCGACACTCGGAGCAATACTCGTTCACCAACCATGAAATCTACATCTCGAACCTTACGATCCGCATAAGTCTTTTGCCTGGGCTGAGCTAAACGCAATCTCTCCTGAATAGTCTTGACCTTATCCAAGGCCTCCTGAACTAAGTCCGTACCCAACAACCGAGCCTCTCCCGGTTCAAACCATCCAACTGGTGATCGACATCGCCTACCATACAACGCCTCATACGGAGCCATCTGGATGCTAGATTGGTAACTGTTATTGTAGGCGAACTCTGCTAATGGTAGAAACTGGTCCCACGAGCCTCCGAAATCAATAACACAGGCTCGAAGCATGTCCTCAAGAATCTGAATAGTCCTCTCTGACTGGCCATCCGTCCGAGGATGAAATGCTGTACTCAACTGAACCTGGGTGCCTAACTCCTGCTGGACCGCTCTCCAGAACCGCGAGGTAAACTGCGTTCCCCGATCAGAGATAATAGATACCGGCACCCCATGGAGACGAACAATCTCCCTAATGTAAACCTCCGCTAACCTCTCCGACGAGTAGGAGACAGATACTGGAATAAAGTGTGCTGACTTGGTCAGCCTATCAACAATGACCCAAATAGCATCAAATTTCCTCCGAGTCAAAGAAGTCCAGTAACGAAGTCCATAGTGATCCGCTCCCATTTCCACTCGGGAATTTCAATCCTCTGGAATACACCACCAGGTCTCTGGTGCTCATATTTCACCTGCTGACAATTTAGACACCGAGCGACATACGCAACGATGTCTTTCTTCATTCTGCGCCACCAATAGTGTTGCCGTAAGTCCTGGTACATCTTCGCGGCGCCTGGGTGAATAGAATACCGCGAACTGTGGGCCTCTGCTAAGATCAACTCTCGAATTCCTTCAACATTGGGCACACAAACTCGACCCTGCAATTTCAATACTCCATTATCATCTAGGTTTACTTGTGTGGCACCTCCCCGCTGTACTGTATCTCTCAACTCACGCAAATGAGGATCATCAAATTGCTTCTCACGGATACGGTCTAATAAAGACGAACGAGCGACCGTGCAGGTTAACACTCTGCTAGGCTCAGACATGTCTAATCTCACGAACCGGTTGGCTAAGGCCTGGACATCTAGAGCTAATGGTCTCTGATTAACCGGAATATATGCAAGACTACCCATGCTGGCATACTTTCTACTCAATGCATCGGCCACCACATTGGCCTTGCCTAGGTGATATAATATAGTAACATCATAGTCTTTTAGCAACTCTAACCATCTCCGCTGTCGTAGATTCAACTCCTTCTGTTTGAACACGTACTGTAGGCTTTTGTGATCAGTGTACACCTCACATGTCACACCATATAGATAATGCCTCCAGATCTTTAAGGCATGAACCACTGCTGCTAACTCAAGATCATGAACTGGATAATTCTTCTCATGTATCTTTAATTGCCTCGAAGCATAAGCGATAACCTTACCATCTGCATCAATACCGCTCCAAGCCCCTGTACGAGATGCGTCACAATAAGCTGTATAAGGCCATGTACCGTAGGTAGTATCAACATCGGTGCGGTGGTCAAGGCTGTCTTGAGCTTCGAAAGCTCGCCTCACACTCCTCGAACCACACAAGTGGACACCCTTCTGGGTCACTCTGGTCATCGGGGCTGCAATAGAAGAAAACCCTCTACAAAACGACGGTAGTAACCTGCTAATCCCAAGAAACTCCGGATCTCAGTCACTGAAGCTGGTCGAGGCCAATTCTGGACTGCCTCAATCTTCTTTGGGTCTACTTGAATACCTTCCACTGATACAATGTGACCCCGAAATGCTACCGAACTCAGCCAGAACTCACATTTAGAAAATTTGGCATATAGCTGGTTATCTTTCAGAGTCTGAAGAACCACTCTGAGGTGCTGCTCGTGCTCTTCCTGGCTGCGGGAGTATACCAGGATGTCATCTATGAAGACTACAACGAACAAGTCTAAATAAGGCACGAACACACTCATGCGTATGCACATATCCATGACTCTGAAGTCTGGCCATAAGAGTTATTCTTAAATTACAACATCGTCAATTAACCCTGTTATCAAATACCTTATTCTACAAATCCCACTTTACTCAGAATGATGTATGGTGACCTCGTGATTATTTTCCCGAATTAATGCGTCATATTTATCCTTACCTGGTGCTCATCTCAAGGGCTAAGCTCAACGGTTTCAAAATAGAAATGGCTAAATATGAATAGAAACTATACAAGAATTGTCAAATAGTCCTAACGGACATGACACTTATTTACGAATGCAATACGAAAATATTAATTTCATAAAAGAAGAATTTTAAACACATAAACTCTTACTACCAGGACCCAGTCCTCATATGATATCCACCGCAACTTGAAGCTCGGCTTAGAAATATTTCACATTATGCCAAAAATTGGAGGATCTCATCCTCAACTCTGAATCACAGTGCTTGCACATCATAACATCTGAAATTTTTCATTTCCTTTCTTTCTTCCTTTCAATAATTGTCCGTCAAAGATAATCACGACATAAAATGAACCCTCATACTGATAGGGCACACAATTAACGATTAAAATTAGTTATTCCGAGAATTATATCAAAACATATTGTAATAAGTAATATAAAGTCACTCTTAGTCTCATGGATATTTAGTGACTAACACCTAATAATAGGGATGTCTATCCTCATGTAATATCTCAACGGGAGTATTTCCCTAAGTAGTATGATTACGATGCTCGCTCATGAATGGAGCATGTTAAACAGACTCGCCTAAATTTTCTTTCAAAAACCAAATCAAATTAAGGGAAAATTATTCTGTTTATAACAATCTGAATTATACACGTGATGACACCATCCGGTGTAATGACCTCCCTCATACCATAAAAAGTATATCAATGGTTGGGTCTCCACCTCTAGGATTTTCACCTCCACCTCTAACATCCTGACCTATACATCCGGCTGGCCATGTAGGATAAATATTAACTGCAATGGAGCGTGTAGCCTGAGTGCTTTCCTAAAATTGTATTTCTCCAAAATTCCACATTCACAGCAATTCCTTTAAGGCTCGGTTAACTTATTGCTCATGACAATATATATTCGGACACAGTCATTGTGACCTGGTACAACCGTTCAGATCACATATACTACATATTGTAGAGAATCTCGGGGGTGACGTCTTCGGAACATTTTCTTAAAATAGAGTTTAGTAGATAGCGTTGCGTTGGCCGGCTTGCCCTTTTCGTAGGCTTGTCACAAACATCGACGGCCAATTTTCTCTTTTGCTATGTTGACTTAACACTGCTGAGCTACCCCATTTACTCATATACTCTTCGTCATTCTCTGGGGGCGATTCTTACCCCATGAAAAGAACCAACCTTAAATATGTATAAATTATTTGAAGGACCTTTCCATACCATATATATACATTCCAATAACTCATCATATTTGTCCTTCACAACTCCAACACATCGACCGGACGTCAAGGTCCGTCGAAACCCAACACGATTTATTAGGTGATCTTCTGATATAATTGCATCTTCCGTTGGGACCATAACTGGTGTGGTAAATACATTATCTTCCCACTACTTCTGTGTGCCTTCCGTAGCACAGTAAAATGAAATCCTCGCATTCGACTATTCCCACGTTCTGTAATTCCTCATAAGAACTGTCAAGCACAATCTCGTGGGTTCTCAAAAGATGCACCGCTGCGTGGGTTCTCAAAAGATGCACCGCTGAAGGTGGCAGCGAAGACTTTGGTGAAACCTATCCGACCTCCGTAAAACTTTTGAAGGCATAGTTGATCTATCACCAGCCTGTGCCATTGTTCGGCTGAAGAAGCGGTACGTGACTTCGCCATTCGTGGGAAGACAAGAGTAGAAATTCAATTTAACATTTGAAGAATGAATTGGAACGATAAGAAAGAACAAATAAGAGACTTTTCCTAACTCAATAGACTCTGGAGGACAAGTACAGACATCTCCGTACCTACCTCTCAAACTCCACTAAGCTTGTTCGTGAGTGGTGAGACCTATGTAACCTAGAGCTTTGATACCAACTTGTCACGACCCGGATTTTTCCCCAACATCGGGATCGTGATGGCGCCTACTCGTGGTAGCTAGGCAAGCCACTGTATTCATACTATCCCATTTTTAACACAATTTTAATTAAATAAATGCGGAATACTTTATCGAAATGGAAATAACAATTCACAAGGTGAAATTCATACTGAAATCCTCTACCCAAGACGTGGAGTCACCAACTCACGAACTACTACTGAATACTACACATAAAAGTCTGAAAGAAATATAACATAATCTGTGTGTCTCGAAACAAAGAGACTACAGCTAAAACATAAGTAAAGAGAGAGACGCCGGGCTTGCGGATGTCTGCAAGCTACCTCGGTCTCAAATGTGATTAACTTCCACGCAATCGATTTACTGCTGCTGCTCCTGATCGTAACCTGGACTTGTGCAAAAACGCACAGAAGTGTAGTATCAGCACAACCGACCCCATGTGCTGGTAAGTGCCTGGCCTATCCCGGCGAAGTAGTGACAAGCCTAGGACCAGACACCCACATAAACCTGTGCAATTCAATATATATATATGTGTACCACAAAATAACAAGAATTAACCAAGTATTAACACAATAAGGAATATCTTAAAGAATTCAACAATTAACCACAGTTAATAATTTCACAAGGAAAAACAAGGTGTAATGTAAACACAAGTAATATCAATTCAAGAAATAGCAAACAGTTGCACGCGGCATCACCCTTCGTGCTTTTACTCTCATCCTCACCAAATAAACAAATAAAGTACACTGCATCACCCTTCGTGCTTTTACTCTCATCCTCACATCCATAGTACGGCATGATCCTTCGTACATGGTTCAATAACAGGGCACGGCATGATCCTTCGTGCATAATCAATAAATAAACATGGCACCGCATTAACCTTCGTGCATAAATAAATAAACATGGCACGGCATCACCCTTCGTGCATTATCACTCTTCCTCACCCAAATAACAATCAAATAAGTTCACAAGGAAAACAAGGTATAATGGAAACACAAGTAATATCAAGTCAAGGAATGGCAAATAGTTGCACGGCATCACCCAAATAAAATATAATGGAAAAAAAAGTAATATCAATTCAAGAAATAGCAAGCAATTTCACGGCATCACCCTTCGTGCTTTTACTCTCATCCTCACATCCATAGTACGGCATGATCCTTCGTACATGGTTCAATAACAGAGGGCACGACATGATCCTTCGTGCATAATCAATAAATAAACATGGCACGGCATTAACCTTCGTGCATAAATAAATAAACATGGCACGTCATCACCCTTCGTGCATTATCACTCTTCCTCACCCAAATAACAATCACAGTTAAGGGCAAAGAAGGAAACAGTAATTCATAAACCGTCCCATCAAGGGAAATCAATAATTATCTTCACAACAAGTCCCAACAAGGGAGAACAATAACAATTTATCTGTAATATATCTCAAAATAATCATTTTCCAACGACTCACGGTCATACTAGACGCCAGTGTATGGATGCTCGTCACCACAGCCCATACACCGCACTCGATCACATAACACATAACACATAATCCTATTCCCTCAAGCTAGGATAGAACAAACACTTACCTCGAATGCTTATGAACAATTCAATCCGTGGAAATGTCTTTTCTTTCAATTTGGCTCCAATCCAACCGTATCTATACATAATTGATTTAATATCATCAATTCTACTCCACAAACTAATTCTTAATACCAAATACAACTTTTACAACATTCTGCCATGAATAGTGAATTTCAACCCCGGGCCCACATGGTCGGAACTCGGGGTTAGGACCAAAATCCGGTTACCCATCCCCCCACGAGTTCATATATATAATTTGTTTCAAAATCGGACCTCGATTCGAGGTCCAATTCCCCAATTTATGAAAAACCCTATTTTCTAACAAAAACAAGAATTCTACCATGAAAATCATTGATTTCTTATGAAAAACATGTTTAATGATGTTAGGAATTGAAAGAATTAAGTAAAAAGTGACTTACAATCGTTTTGATGAAGAAGAAATCCTTGAAGAATCGCAAATGGGTGTTTTGGTTTTGTAAAATGTGAAGAAATGACTGAAATTCGTGTTTTTCAGGTCTCTGTGTTCGCATTTGCGAACATGGGTTCGCAATTGCGAACCCCGACCAATTTCCGGAGTTTGAAAAATAAGCTAAGGGTGGGAAGTTCGCATTTGCGAACATTTGTTCGCATTTGCGAACAGTTCACATTTGCGAATATAAGTTCGCATTTGCGAACACTGGCAATCACAGGGATGTTCGCATTTGCGAACAATGGTTCGCATTTGCGAAACAAGGCAGCACTGGGGACCTTCGCAAATGCGAACAATTGTTCGCATTTGCGAACAAGTCTGGCTTCGCATTTGCGAACAATGGTTCGCATTTGCGAACCAAGGCAGCACTGGGGACCTTCGCAAATGCGAACAATTGTTCGCATTTGCGAACAAGGCTGGGCCAAAGGGGGCTTCGCATTTGCGAAGAATGTTCGCATTTGCGAGCCTGTCCCCTTCGCAATTGCGAGAAATTCTTCGCAATTGCGAAGCCAACAGCTGGGTGAAAAACCAGCAGTTCAAAAATTCAGAATTTCATCCAACGGCCTATCAAATCTTTACCCGAGCCCCCCGGGCTCCAAACCAAACATGTACACAACCTCAAAAACATATTATGAACTTGTTCGTGCGATCACATCGCCAATATCACCTCGTTTTCACCAAATCAAGCCTCAAATGCATGATTTTCATACCTTTAGTTTTCAAAACTTTCAAACTTGGGACTCAAGGTCCAAAACATCTCAAACGACATCCAAATGTCACCAAACTTTATAGAAATCACATATATAATATTTAAGACTTGTACCGGGCGTCGGAACCAAAATACGAGCCCGATACCAAGGTCAATTAATTTATTTCCTTTAATAATTGCATCAAAAACAATTTCACATAAAAATTCATAACTTGGGCTCTAGGCCTCGAATTCGACTCCGGACACATGTCCAAGTCCCATATTTTCCTACGGACCTCTCGGGACCATCCAAATCTCGGGTCCGGATCCGTTTACCAAAAATGTTGACCGAAGTCAACCATATCAATATTAATATCATTTTTATCCAAATTTCTCATAGAATTCATATTTTCTATCACAAAAACTTTCCGGCTACATGCTCGGATCGTGCACGTAAATCGAGGCAACATAGAATGAGGTTTTCAAGGCCTCAGAAGCCCGAAATGATTAATTAAATAAGTGATGACCCTTTGGGTCGTCACACTTGTTCACTATCACAGTGTCTGCCACCTGGTACACCTAGGGACCCTTGTTCCCATCTGCTTCCTCGAAGGGCATTATGGCATTGCAAGAGTCTTCTTCTCCATGCACTGTAATTTCTTGCTGCTCCCATTCGAACTTTACCATTTGGTGTAGGGATGATGGTACGGCCTTATCCGTAGGGATCCATGGCCGACCCAACTATAGATTATAGGACACAGTGACGTCTAACACCTGAAATTCCATGGTAAAGTCTACCGGCCCAATGGTGACCTCCAAAATGATATCTCCCAAAGTATTTTTGCTTCCTCCGTCAAACCCTCAAACACTCACACTATTCCGCCGGATTCTATCTGGATTAATCTTCAGCTTTCCGAGAGTCGAGAGAGGACAAATGTTTGCACTCGACCCATTGTCTATTAAAACCCGAGTAACCACCGATTCTTCACTTTTGACGGTAAGATAGAGTTCTTTGTTTTGTTCAGTCCCTTCAACAGGCAATTCATTGTCCGAGAATGTTATCTTGTTCGACTCAAAAATATTGTTGGTAATCTTCTCAAGATGGCAGACTGAGATCTTTTCGGGGATATGTGCTTCATTCAGTATTGTCACACCTCCTTTTTCCGCTAACCCGCGAGGGCGTGATGGAGTTTTTCCAATCAAAGGACAATCGAAACGGGATTTATTTAATTAATTCAGAGTAGCCACTTGGGAGATTTAAGGTGTCCCAAGACACCGGTTGAATCCCGAATTGAGGAAAAGATTGACTTTGTATTACAGTCCGCGAACCAAAAATCCGGATAAGGAATTCTGTTAACCCGGGAGAAGGTGTTAGGCATTCCCGAGTTCCGTGGTTCTAGAACGATCGCTCAACTGTCATATTTGGCTTATTTATCTGATTTATAACATGCTTTAACTTATGTGCAAATTTAAACTTTTAACCGTTTTTAATATTATTATCCATTTTAATAAAAAGAATTGCAACGTTGTGAAAACGTATCTCGAACCACGTTGCACCAGTGCGCCCCTGGTTTTCAACACATTTTGACTCCGTTGAGATTTGGATTTGAGTCACATAAATGTGCACTCGAGTTTAGGGAGATAAGATTATTAAATACGCGTTTAAAGCTACTAACGCGTTATTATTTTTTAGAAGACCGTGAAATTCGTTAAAACGGCACATCTCGAAGTCTAAGTATTTTATATATATATTTATGAGGGCCCAGCAGTTTGTGCATTTTTATTTGGTGAGGCACATCTCATTTATTATTTAGAAGGTAAACCTAAAAGCAAGTATGATTCTCTACTTTATTTGTCTCTATAAAAAAAAATCCTAATTTATTCACTAAAATTATCCAAAGTCATTACAAACGGGTTACATGAAATGCACCCTCGAATTTTAGGCATCGTAATTATGTCACGGAAACCATACCCATAATCACGGTGATTTAAAATCGTTGAACCAACTCTATAGACAAATTCTGACTAGCAACATAAAATCAAGAAATTGAAAAGCTATGTTGTATAATGATGTAAGTAATAAAGATGTGACTCAGCACTTATTTTGTAGTACTATAGACATATCCAATATATTGCATCAATAAATATTCCTATGCAGTGAGGTTAATACATGAACGACTTTCTGATCTATATGGCATCAATTCTTTATGATAAATGACTAAAGATTCTGACGACTACCAAAGACATACAACCTTTACATGCGTGAATAAATACTCCAACTAATACATAAATATGGTAATCACAAAATAAAACATGGGCACGACAAGCAGTGACTATAAGAACGGAACATCAAAACAAAATTTGAAATATATTGAACACCGACTCAAGTAACAAATAAAAGGAACATGATAATTATTAAAACAAAGTAGTGAAAGAATTAGAAGAACGGACCTCTGGTATAAATCAATGGAGCTGAACTTACAAACTTGGAAGCTGAGCAATGCCGGACCGGAGCTCTCGCGAGTGACTACGAACGGAACCTCAGGTTAGCGGCGTCGACTGGCTGTTAACGATGGAGTCCGACAGTTGGTTTTATGACGACATGGTGCTGGTGGTGTTTGGCGAGAGAGATGAAGGTGTGGCTGGTCGAAGAAGACGTGAGGGCTGATACTGGTTTTACAACGCAGCAGACTGGTAAGAGAGACTGAAGCAGAAGAGGGTCGTTTGGACGTGAAGCTGGGCGTGATGGTGCTGCTGGACGCTTCGACTAGTCGGAGACGAAGCAACAGTGAGCTGCTGAGTCAATGGCGTGAGGGAGACGAGGGTGGATGTTTGGACAGGCTGGTTGACGTTGGCTTGGAGAGGGAGCTGCTGGTCGTTAATGGTTCGTTGGTTGTTGCTGTTGTGCGAGAGGCTGGTTGACGGAGAGGGGTCGTCGTTGCTGGACGAACATGGAGAAGCAGTGCTGTTTTTTTTTTTGAAAGAAGGTCTGCACAGTAGCGTTTTCTCCTCTTTTTTCAAATGAAGAAGATCATCCTCTCCTCTCCTTTCTTTTTCTTATTTCTTATGCCTCTTTTTCTTTCGTTCAAAAAATCTCCTGTAATAGCCTTTTCTTCTTTTGTTTCTATTCGTTCTCCTTTTTTAGCAAATGACGCTACAGTAGTCTTTGCCTTTTTATTCCATCCGAAAATGTGAGTCCCCCCCCCAATATGTATTCTATTCTATATCTTTTAAAATCAACAGCAAATATGTTTGCCCATCCTCTATCCGTTGGGAATTCTACCCACGTGAGAGACCAAGAGTGATGGGTCTCCACGTGGGTTTCAAGAGTCATGGGTTACGTCTCGTGCTCCGTCCGTGTCCCCCACGTGTGGTGGGTTCGGATTATTATGGGCTAGGTCCGAAAATTATAAAACCGGGTAGTTTGAACCCGAATATTATTCTTTGTCCGGAACCGAGAATGAGAACACGGTGTTATTAATTAATCCTACGTAAGCAAAATAACTATAAGACTAATAATCAAAACAAAGTTATTTTTTATATTTTTCTTTCAAAATTAAAGTAACTACAAAATGTTAATGCAACTATTTTTATTATTTTCGTTTTTTTATAAAAAGATAAAAATATAAAGTACTATTTTTGTATTTTTCAAGTTTAAAAATGACTACGAAACATTAATAAAATTATATTTTTGTTATTTTTCATTTTAAGGTAAAAGTAAAGTAAAAGAGTCAAAATTAGCTAAGATATCTATATTAGGCCTAAACTAAATATTTTACGCTAAAAATATAAAAAATCTCGGGTAGGGGCAAAATCACGCGTCTACAGCTGCCCCTCTTTGACTGAAAACACAAAGAGTTTTCAGACAAAGAACGACTAGACAAGTGTTTTGACCCAACCCTTATTCGGAGAGACGAAGACTAAGAGGAAAGGATGTGACCGAGCCCTTGTATCTAAGCTACCTACATATCCTTGGCTATAAAGGAATCAGGCCACGTGTAGTTCAGAAGTGAGTAAGAATATGGAGTAACCGAGGTGGAGAGCCAGTCGAGGTGCTGTTCCGTCGAGGTTCCGTTCCATCGAAGTTCCGGCTCGTGGTCCTACTATTACATCGAAAATCAAAACATGAGGAAGACTAACTAAACCTACCAGCTACTAGTTACAAGATTCCTATCTATAAGTCTTCTGAAGCTTGCTCTTGAGTATTGGTCGGTGCTTCATGCGGACTCTAAATTTGAACCTTGATACTTGCTAGTTGCAGGTGCTGCTTTTCGGATTGAGACCAGGTATGCAGTGCTTGCGACCCGGGCCATGTCTTGAGCACCCCACATCTTTCCTCAACTTTTGCACTTGGATTAACTCCTTGCCTTTTTCATTGTGACTAACTTCTGTTGTTGATCTCGGACTGTTGACTCGCATTCTGGTCGCAAGCTTCCTTTGTTGCTAACTTGCATTGCACTCCGAAGTGAATTCCCTTACTTGTGATCTTCGAACTATTCTCCTTCGAGGTCTGAATCTATCTTTTCTGATCCTTGTTGCCTTCCTTCTGATTCATGCTGGGGATTTCCGTTACACTCTATCACTTTTCGATTGTTCACTATCCTTATCAAATCTTGGAAACTGAGACGCCGTTCTGCTTTTCCGGCAGGCTTCTGACTTTAACAACATCTTTGAAAATAAATCGCCATTCCTCTCTTCAGGCGAGCTCCTAACTTCAACATCAACTTAGAAAATTAAACGACATTCCTCTCTTCAGGCAGGCTCCTGACTTCAACAATATCTTTTGAAAATAAATCGACATTCCTCTCTTCAGGCGGGCTCCTGACTTCAACAACATCTTTTGAAAATAAATCGCCATTCCTCTCTTCGGGCGGGCTCCTGACTTCAATCATCAACTCTGAAAATTAAACGCCATTCCTCTCTTCAGGCGGGCTCCTGACTTCAATCATCAACTCTTGTTTCGGAACCATGTCGCCAGGCGGGCTCCTGACTTCAACAACTTTTGAAAATAAATCGCCATTCCTCTCTTCAGGCGGGCTCCCGACTTCAACAACATCTTTTGAAAATAAATCGACATTCCTCTCTTCAGGCGGGTTCCTGACTTCAACATCAACTTTTGAAAATAAAGCGCCATTCCTCTCTTCAGGCGGGCTACTGACTTCAACATCTTTTGAAAATAAATCGCCATTCCTCTCTTCGGGCGGGCTCCTGACTTTAATCATCAACTCTGAAAATTAAACGCCATTCCTCTCTTCAGGTGGGCTCCTGACTTCAACAACATCTTTTGAAAATAAATCGCCATTCCTCTCTTCAGGCGGGCTCCTGACTTCAACAATATCTTTTGAAAATAAATCGCCATTCCTCTCTTCAGGCGGGCTCCTGACTTCAACATCAACTTATAAAATAAATCGCCATTCCTCTCTTCAGGCGGGCACCTGACTTCAACAATATTTTTTGAAAATTAAAATGCCACTCCACTCTTCAGGCGGGCTCCTGACTTCAATCATCAACTTTTGAAAATAAATCGCCATTCCTCTCTTCGGGCGGGCTCCCGACTTCAACAACATCTTTTGAAAATAAATCGCCACTCCTCTCTTCGGGCGGGCTCCTGACTTCAACAACATCCTTTGCAAATAAATCGCCACTCCATTCTTCAGGCGGGCTCCTGACTTCAACATCAACTTAGAAAATAAAACGCCATTCCTCTGTTCAGGCGGGCTCCTGACTTCAACCTCTTTTGAAAATAAATCGCCATTCCTCTCTTCAGGCGGGCTCCTGACTTCAACAACATCTTTTTGAAAATAAATCGCCATTCCTCTCTTCGGGCGGGCTCCTGACTTCAACAACATCTTTTTTGAAAATAAATCGCCATTCCTCTCTTCAGGCGGGCTCCTGACTTCAACATCTTTGAAATGTATAGATCGAATGATTGCCATCTTGTTTCGGAATTGCTTTCCTCCGGAGTTGTGTTGTCTTTCCCTTGACTGCGGGGGATATCTTTGGAATTGTTTACTTACTTGCTGGGGAAATCCTCTTTATTTCCTCCTTTTCTACTTCCTTCAAAAACCTTTATTCTCTCCCGAGATCGCTGGGGATTGAAATGTCATCAGTTGGGGATTACACTGTCGGGGGATCCCTTTTCCTTTTTCCTCTTTCCAAACCTCATTCGGGACTCGCGCTTGGCTCCCTTGAAAAACTTGTAGGATATAATGCTGCCGGAGAAATCTCGAAATCAGTGTTTCATTTTTTCGAGAACTGCTGGGGATGATACCGACTTCTTGCCTTTCCGAACGCAAGCTTCCTCGTTTTGTCTTGTCTGCTGGGGGTATAATTTCCTCTATCACAACTTGTTGTTTTCTTTTTGTTTTTTTTTTCAAAGCTGCTGGGGATAATCGGGTTCAAAGATCATTTCCTCGCGTTATCTGGCTTCTTTCCCCAACCGGGTATTTGGTTTCGAGAAAATTTTCGCAACGGGAGAAAATTTTCTACCCCAGTTTGAGAATCTTCTTCGTGGCATGCTTTTCTGCCAACAACCCCTCTTCTTCCTGTTTCAAATCAAAGAAAATTGGTTAGTTTTAAAATGTGGTGGTTGGTTGTGGTGCTCATGCTGGGGATGGTTCTCCTCTTCTTTCCCTGCTCTGCGTTTCGTTGTCAGACCCTGCCGCGGATGTTATCATTTGATGATATTCATGCTGGGGATAGTTTTCTCCTTTCTTGCTTCCCCGCCTTCCTTGACGACTCTTTATTCGCGAACCTTTCCACGTGGTTTTCCACTGACCACCCGAATTCCTATGATAGTGACCCTTCGTGAAGACCTTGCATGTTTTACTGGTGAACCATTTTCTTTGTTCACCCTTGTCACTGAAAATTCCTTTCTGCTTGGGACATCTCTCCTTTTGTGGCATATCTAAGGACTGGGCATTTCCCAACCTTTGAGTCTCATTAACCTTCCTTGAGATATCCTTATTGATACCAATCCCTCCATTTGTCATTTTCCTATTGCTGGGGAATATACCTCTGGACACTGGCCTTGCGCTTGATCCTTCCTGACTTATACCACTTGGGTGTACCAATCAAAATCCCGTCTTGCGTAATTGGAAAGCTGATGGAAAATTTTGCAGTCATTTCCTGCAAATAGACTCTATTGGGGATTTTTCAATAAAAAAGAGAAAGATAAAAAGAAACAGAATAAAAGACAAAAAGGAAGATGACTCTAAAAAGAAAAATTATAAAGTAAACCTATCAAACGTGGATACCAACTCTAATGGACATGACATGCACGTATAGCCTATCTTCCGTCGTTAAACCGCCTTTTGTAATCTTCGCCTGGGGCTTTCCCATCTGACTTCTAATCTTTGTTCGACTTGTAGTGCCCGAGGGGTTTTCACTACCAAGCCTCTCTCATTTCAGTTTTTCTCTCGGCTTTCATCGCCTTATGGTGCCTGTGAAGGTTTTCACCGCTAAGACTCTCTCATTTGTGTTACTTTTTCGCTGGGGATTGGTGGTGTTACTGCTAAGACTCTCCTATTTTCTGCTGGAGATCGGAGTCTTTCTGCCGGGAATCAGAGTGTTATGTCCCGATGAAACTTCTCTCATTTGCCTAACTCGACCTCTTTTGAAGATTGGTCAAAAGGTCTTTCTTTGGACCGTAATGTGGGTTTGGACAAGGCTAGAAAGAAAGGGTATTAAAGGCTCAAAATAAAACAAATTGGGTTCAAAATTACAACCTTCGGAATCCTGTATTTTCCTTAAACACAATTTTTTTTTATTTTTTTATTTTTTTTTACTGCCCCCGTTTCTTGCTTGGGGATTTTTTTGGTTTTTATTTATACTATGACCGAGCTGTGAAGCGCCTACGTATCCTCTTTGAGGAATCAGGTCAAACGTAGTTCCCAATTCCTCTTTTTCCAAATTTCTTTTTCCACACATTTTTTCTTTTTCTTTTCTTTATCTCTTTTTGTTGTTTTCTTTTTCTTTACTTTTTCTTTATCCTTTCTTCTTTTGCCTTTCAAACTTGTGTTTCTAATCTTTGCAACTAATTCCGAAGGAGGGATATGACAGAATTTAAAATAAGGCTCAAAGGGTTAACAAAGGGTAAAGTGTTTGGGTAGCAGAACAAAATGCCTTCGTCATTCCAATCTTCAAAACATACTAAGTGCAAACAACACGATTAACATTCGTCATATCTTTAAAGCACGGTTGGACAACACTTTCATTTTCATTATTATGAACGACCCCACGTCGATTTGGCCAACTTGCCTTTGAATGTTTCCTTTTTACTTGCCCCGGTTTCACATGACTCGGGATCCAAATAATCTCAGATTATTTTTTATTTCCTTTAAATGACCTGATCATCTTCGAATTGCTTCACGATTAACCTTTAGAATTAAGCCACAATTATGTGTGCGCATGTCGTGTCACTAGATTCGGCTTTTGAACACAAGACAAATCAAAAGGGTAAGAAGAACTAAACGAATAAGATGACCGGAAGTAACAAAAAGACCGAAAGCTTCATTAAACTAATGACGAAATGGTTCAATGACAAAACAAGCAAAACAAACCAGAGTACAGCCCTGAAACAAAACTGGGCAAGACCAAAGCGAACTACTAGGACAAAAATGGAAGGACAAGAGGGTTTGACCCCAAGACAAAATCAGAATCACAACCTTGAAAATAACTCGGACAAACAGAAATGACAACAAAAATGAACCACCGAAACTCCATCTAGCTGACCCAAAGACGGAGTGTCTTTCCAATTACCAAGCACAACATTTTAGCCACTAAGTTCTGCATCAATATTGTTGAGGCTTCCATCTGCTTCAACATTTTTAGCTTCAGTCAATACACCCCCCAGAGGATTCGTGTGCTCCCTGTCATCGTCATTGATCACAATCAACCATCCTTTTTGAATCATTCTTTCTATTTCCTTTTTCAAGGTACGACAACTCTCAATATCGTGCCCTCTGACATTGGAATGGTATGCACATCGTGCAGTAGGATCAAAGCTTCTTGCACGTGGGTCGGGAGTATATCTGGGGAGTGGTGCAATCAGGCCGACATGTTTTAACCTTTCAAACAGACTTGCATAGGATTCTCCGATAGGGGTGAGAGCCTTTTCTCGCTTCAACAACCTCTCCTCCCTAAACGCCTTATTTGGCCCGAAACCTGACCCAGGGGGTTTCCGGTATGTTCGTGGGGATTGGTAGGCTTTTTGTGGAGCTGGGTACCTGGAAGGTGAAGTACGATTTTGGGTGTCCCGGGGAGAGTAGTGGTGTTGGGGACGGGAGTAGCATTGTGAAAACATAGCTGGGGGACGAGTAGTTGAGCTAATTGAGCGGCTGGAAAAATTGTGATAGGCGGGTATATATGGAGAGTGTGGGGGATCATCTGGCATCGGGTTCATTGTACGGGTAAGGACAGAGTCTAGGAAGCTAGGTGGTGGCGGGGGTGGTGCTTTTCCATCCATCCATGCCCGATACATGTCGGCCACATGTTGTCTCAATATTTTGACTTCTTCCACTAACCCGTGGTTCCGTTCAACCAGCTGTTGTCGGGTATCGGTATCAACCCACTCAGTCTTGAGATTATCTGCCATTGTCCTCTGACTTCGTCTTACGGGGAAGAGTTATTTCAGAACCACAACCAACCACCTTTCTGGAAACTGGACACAACAAAGTGAAGACATTACGTTAGCGTTAGGGCATTGGACAAACAGGTAAATGTGCATTAAGGATGCAATGAACCTAGGCGGTTAAACCTTTCTATCACGCATTTGCTTCAGTTACATGCGTCGTTCCAGCTTCTCCTATATGTGCTTCCTAAACCTTCCTTTATTTTCTTATTTGTTGTTATTATTTTTTCCATTTTTTTTCCTTTTTGGTTATGGATATG
>JASVEL010010449.1:0-63258 GCA_032618575.1 Nicotiana noctiflora | reverse complement strand
CATTGATTTTGAGTAGATTTGGCATTCGAGGAGATTGATTTGTGAGGCAAGCGCAAGGCGGACTGAGGCTTCTACCAGTTCGAGGTGAGTGGTGATAGTAAATAATGTACTGAGGATTTGAAACCCCGTACTAGCACTTCACAGTGCTATGTTGAGATGAAACACGCATCTTGTGACGGGCGTGGTGACATCGTGATTGGGGACTTGGACTCTGTCCTTCCCGGCTTATAGTAGACTGTGTATTATGACTGATAATGAGGTTATAACTGTGAAATTGGGCTGGTAGCCATGTTTGGGGCCTTGTGCCGATCTGTAGATCATTAGGGGACCTGTAGAGCTAGGTGACCCTTATATCGTGTTGGAAACTTACACTCAGCCGTAAAACTAGCTGAATAGCCTATTAAGAGCAAATACTAGATGTGTACTGTGAGAGATAGGTTACTTAGAGTGGAAACTCCCTGATTTAGCTGAGTGGTCCTGAAAGGCGAATCCTATACTATTTGGGACAGGGTCAAGGACCCGTTAGGAGGTATTATATATATATATATATATAAATATTGGATCGGGCTGCACGCCGCAGTAGTATATATATTGGATCGGGCTGCACGCCGCAGCAATATATATATTGGATCGGACTGCACGCCGCAGCAGTATATAAATATTGGATCGGGCTGCACGTTACATCAATATATATATATTGGATCGGGCTGTACGTGTCACGACCCAAACCCTGGTCGTGATGGCGCCCAACACAATGCTAGGCAAGCCCGACCATATTATCCCTTAAACCAGCCAATTATTAATTAAATTAAACTTAAACAGTAAATGATCATATCAGGTGATAAACGAAATGTAAAACATACAAAATACGGTCCCAACCATATCGTGGTGTCACGAGGCTGAGCCTCTATAGAATAGCATCCTAATACAGCCAAGTCTAGGCAAATAGGAAATCAACAAGATGATAAAGAAGGAGAAACAGGCTCTGCGGACGCTGGCGGCTACCTCGTAGTCTCCGCAAGAAGTAGATGTGAGCAGGCAGCAACAATGTCTCAACCGCTCTCGGGTACCTGTGAATCTGCGCAATAAGTGCAGGGGAGTGGGGTGAGTATATTTCAACTCAGTGAGTAACAATAATAAATAATAACTGAAGGTAAGAACTCCTGTGCTATCACTTAGCAGTTCTAAGGCAACCCTCACAGGTACGTCATCACTATAGTAATACTCAAATCTCCAATCCACGTTTATCTCTACAAGATTCTACACTGATCCAACCCTCACTCGTACCCCTACGGTGTACGGCCATCTCAACATATAAAGACACATACCTATGTCTATACTGTATAAGTATTTAAGTAGATAGTAGGATATGATTAAGTATAATGCTGCGGCGTGCAGCCCGCTCCAATACATATACCGTTGCGGCGCGCAGCCCGCTCCATTTAACGTCGACGGCGCTCACTGGGGTGTATACAGACTTCGGAGGGGCTCCCTAGGCCCAAGCACTATTATACTTCGGCGTGCAGCCCGATCCACACATGTATTATTGCGGCATGCAGTCCGATCAAATATATATATGTATATATATTTATACTGATGCGGCGCGCACCCCGATCCCATAATATACACCGGTGCTCATTGAGAATGTGTGCAGACTCAGACTCCGAAGGGGCTCCTACAGCCCAAGCGCAATAATACTGCGGCGTGCAGTCCGTCCCACATGTATATTACATGTATATTACATGTATATTACTGCGGCGTGCAGTCCGATCCAATATATATACTGCTGCGGCGTGCAGCCCGATCCAATATAGGTATATATATAATACCTCATAATGGGTCCTCGACCCTATCCCAGTCAATATGTGCTTGGCCTCTCAGGCCCAATATAATATATCACAGTGGGTCCTGGACCCTGTCTCAGTCAATATAGACTTGGCCTTTCAGGCCCACTCGGCTAGAACAGGGAATTCCACCCTAGATAATCTCTCTCAATGTACACATCTAGTACGGGCTCATATTATGCTATACGGTTAGAGCTACGGCTGAGTGTATGTTTCCAACATGATATAAGGGTCACCTAGCTCTATAGGTTCCCTAATGCTCTACGGATCGGCACAAGGCCCCAAACATGGCTATTAGCCCAATTGTACAGTTATAATCTCATTAGCAGTCATACAACACAGTATTCTATTAGCCGGGAAGGACCAAGTCCAAGTCCCCAATCACAATGTCACCACACTCGTCTCAAGACGTGTGTCTCATCTCAACATAGCACTGTGAAGTGCTAGTACGGGGTTTCAAACCCTCGGTACATTATTTACTATCACCACTCACCTCGAACCGGTAGAAGCTTCAATCCGCCTTGCGCTTGCCTCGCAAATCAATCTCCTCGGGTGCCAAATCTGCTCAAAATCATAGAGAATGCATCAATATATGCTAATTTCACGCAATTCATTCGAAATAACCCAAATTATATCAAAACCCGCAAGTTGTCAAAACCCGACTTTTGGTGCGCTTCTCGAAAAATTATAAAAGTTACATATTCGGAACCCTCGTCTCAATACGAGTCTAGGCATATCAAATTTACCAAATTCGGACTCCATTTGCCCATTCAAAACCTTGATTTTCTAAAGTTCAAGCCTAGGGCTAAATCCTCCATAAATTACCCCAAATTCCTCCATTTTCATGATATAATTGCATAATATTATCAATACTAATCATAGTTTAAGTCCATAGTTGGTTACCTGGATGATTTCCCTTGAGTTTCTCTTCAAAATCGCCCAAATCGCCTCCTTAAGCCGAGACCCAAATGTGTGAAATGTTTCTGAAATTTTCTAACTTCGATACAATTAACTCACTGCGATTTTCGCTTCTGCGGATAGAATTCCGCTCCTGCGAGTCCGTATCCGCGTCTGCGATCAAGAGTCCGCTTCTGCGGACTCGCCTATGCGGTCAACAAGTCCGTTTCTGCGGTTTTCCCCCATCTCTCTCAAGACCGCTTCTGCGAACGCCTTCTCGCACCAGCAAAGCCGCCCCTGCGGGCCAGGCTCCGCTTCAGCGGTCGACTCCGCGTCTACGCCTCACTGTCCGCTCCTGCGAAGTCGCTCCTGCGCTCCCATTTCCGCAGGAGCGAAAACAACAGAACCAGTATCCCAAACCTGCAATTTTCCACATTTTCTCCCGTTTAGCCATCCGAAAACACCCCGAGGCCCCCGGGACCTCATCCAAACACACCAACACATCTTAATACCTTATTCGAACTTGCTCCAATCCTCAAGACACGTCTAACAACATCAAAACCCATAATTCGCATCGAATTCAAGCCTAAATTCCTAAAAACATTCCGAATTACACAATCAATCAAAAACCCGACTAAACGACCTCCGAATGACGTGAAATTTTGCAAGCACATCCAAAATCACCCTACGGAGCCACTACAACTGTCGGAATTCCATTCCGACTCCCGGATCAAAATCTCACCTATCGATCGGATTTCGCCAAAAATTCAACCTTAGCCAATTCAAGCCTATTTCTACACCGGGCCTCCAAATTCAATTCCGATCGCTCCCCTAAGTCACAAATCACCCCCGGAACTAACCGAATCATCAGAATCCGATTCTGAGCCCTCTAACCAAATAGTCAACTCCGGGTTGACTTTCCTTATTCAAGTTTCTTTCAAAAAGGCTATAAGCCTCATTTTCAATCCAATTCACTCCTAACTTCCCCGATAGACTCTAACACTGATATAAAAGAATGAATTATGTAATTACAACATAACGGGGTGGTAATTCCCGTGACGACGGGCCGGGTCGTCACATTCTCCCCCTCTTAAGCAAACGCTCGCCCTCGAGCGGGTCAAGAAACATACCTGAAGTCTCAAATAGCTGAGGGTATCTGCTCCGCATCTCTTGCTCGACCTCCCAAGTAGCCTCCTCCACGGGCCGACCTCTCCACTGCACCTTAGCTGCTGCAATCTCCTTCGACCTCAATTTTCTTACCTGGCGACCCAAAATAGCAATAGGCTCCACATCATATGATAGATCACCATCAAGCTGAATGGTGCTGAAGTCTAATACATGAGACGGATCCCCGATGTACTTCCGGAGCATAGACACATGGAATACTGGATGAACGCTGGATAAGCTGGGTGGCAAGGCTAACTCATATGCCACCTCCCCAACTCTCCTGAGTATCTCAAAAGGACCAATGTACCTGGGACTCAACTTCCCTTTCTTCCCGAACCTCATGACCCCCTTCATGGGTGAAACCTTCAGCAATACTCTATCACCAACCATGAAAGACAACTCTCGAACCCTACGGTCTGCATAACTCTTCTGGCGAGACTGTGCTGTGCGAAGCCTCTCCTGGATCAACTTTGCTCTATCCGGAGCATCCTGAACTAACTCAGTCCCTATCAATCTATCCTCACCAGGCTCAAACCATCCGACGGGAGATCTACACCATCTGCCATACAATGCCTCATACGGGGCCATCTGAATACTCGACTGGTAGATGTTGTTGTAGGCAAACTCGGCAAGTGGCAAAAACTCATCCCATGAACCACCAAAGTCAATCACACATGCCCGCAACATATCCTCCAGGATCTAAATAGTGCGCTCAGACTGTTCGTCTGTATGGGGGTGAAATGCGGTGCTTAACTCAACCCGCGTACCCATCTCTCGCTGAAATGCTCTCCAAAACTGAGAAGTGAACTGAGTGCCTCTGTCAGATATAATAGACACCGGGACCCCATGCAACCTGACAATCTCTCGAATAAAGATCGATGCCAACCGCTCCGATGAGTAAGTAGTACTAACTGGGATGAAATGTGCGGACTTAGTCAGCCGATCAACAATCACCCATACAGAATCAAACTTCCTCGCTGTTCGAGGGAGTCCAATAACAAAATCCATGGTGATCCTCTCCCATTTCCACTCGGGAATAACCATACGCTGAAGAACACCGCCCGGTCTCTGATGCTCATACTTGACCTGCTGGCAATTGAGGCACTTAGCTACATGCCTAACAATATCCATCTTCATTCTCCTCCACCGGTAGTGCTGTCTCAAGTCTTGGTACATCTTTGCGGCACCTGGGTGAATAGAGTACCGCAAGCTGTGTGCCTCCTCAAGTATCAACTCCCGCAAACCATCAACATTGGGCACGCATATACGGCCCTGCATCCTCAAAAAACCATCACTGTCGATAGTCACATCTCTAACATCATTATGCTGCACTCTGTCCTTAAGGACAAGCAAATGTGGGTCATCATACTGTCGCTCCCTGATGCGATCATATAAGGAAGACCGAGAAACAACACAAGCCAACACCCGACTCGGCTCCGAAATCTCTAATCTCACTAGCCGATTGGCTAGGGCCTGAACATCATAAGCAAATGGCCTCTCCCCAACTGGGATGAAAGCTAGGCTGCCCATGCTAACCGCCTTCCGACTCAAGGCATCGGCCACCACATTGGCCTTTCCCGGATGATACAAAATAGTGATATCATAGTCTTTAAGCAACTCCAACCACCTCCGCTGTCTCAAATTAAGGTCCTTCTGTCTGAATAAGTGCTGAAGGCTGCGATGATCCGTGAACACCTCACATGAGACACCATACAAGTAATGCCTCCAAATCTTCAAAGCATGAACTATGGGTGCTAGCTCCAAATCATGAACAGGGTAGTTCTTCTCGTGGGGCTTCAACTGACGAGAAGCATAAGCAATGACCCTACCCTCCTGCATCAACACACAACCAATGCCAACTCGTGAGGCATCACAATATATAGTATAAGGATCTGAAGCTGTCGGCAGAATCAAGACTGGTGCTGTGGTCAGTGCTGTCTTGAGCTTCTGAAAGCTCTCCTCGCACTCCTCGGACCATAAGAAAGGAACACCCTTCTGAGTCAATCTAGTCAAGGGTGAAGCAATAGAAGAGAATCCATGAACGAATCGGCGATAATACCCTGCCAATCTTAGAAAGCTACGTATCTCAGTAATTGAGGTCGGTTTGGGCCAACTCTGCCTCGACCTTCCTCGGATCTACCTGAATACCATCACGGGACACCACGTGTCCTAAGAATGCCACGGACTCAAGCCAGAACTCACATTTGGAGAACTTGGCATACAGCTTCTCCTCTCTCAATCTCCGCAATACAATACTCAAGTGCCGAGCATGCTCCTCCCGGCTACGAGAGTAGACTAGTATGTCATCAATGAATACGATCACAAATGAATCAAGATACGGCCTGAATACACTGTTCATCGGATGCATAAATGCTGCTGGGGCGTTGGTCAGCCCAAAAGACATCACAAGGAACTCATAGTGACCATATCTGGTCCGGAATGCAGTTTTCATAATGTCAGACTCTCTAATCTTCAGCTGATGGTAGCCCGAACGAAGATCAATCTTCGAGAACACCCTAGCTCCCTGGAGCTGATCAAATAAATCATCAATACGAGGCAGAGGATACTTATTCTTCACTGTTACTTTGTTTAGCTGCCTGTAGTCAATACACATCCTCATGGATCCGTCCTTCTTCTTAACAAACAGGACCGGTGCACCCCACAGCGACACACTCGGCCGAATGAACCCCTTATCTAGAAGTTCCTGGAGCTGCTCCTTCAATTCCTTCAACTCAGCTGGTGCCATCCGATATGGAGGAATAGAAATAGGCTGAGTGCCTGGCACCAAATCGATACCAAAATCAATATCCCTGTCCGGCGGCATGCCCGGCAGGTCTGAGGGAAACACATCAGGAAAGTCTCGCACAATGGGAACAGAATCAATACTGGGAGTCTAGGCCTCGACCTCCCGCACAAATGCTAAATAAGAGAGACATCACTTCCCAACCATTCGTTGGGCCTTGAGGAAAGATATTACCCTGCTAGGTACATACTCAGTCGTGCCTCGCCACTCGATCCTCTGAATGCCCGGCATAGCCAAAGTGATTGTCTTAGCATGACAGTCCGGAATAGCATGACATGGAGATAGCCAGTCCATGCCCAATATAACATCAAAATCAATCATGCTGAGAAGCAACAGGTCTACTCGGGTCTCCGGACCTCCAATAGTGACCAAACAGGACCGGTATACGTGGTCCACAACAATAGTATCCCCTACCGGGGTAGATACATGCACTGGCAGCTCAAGACTCCCTCGGGTCGTGCCCAAATGAGGAGCAAAATATGTAGACACATACGAATAAGTAGAACCGGGATCAAACAATACTGAGGCATCTCTGTGGCAGACTGAAATAATACCTGTAATGACAGCATCAGAAGCAACGGCCTCAGATCGGCCCTGAAAAGCATAGCATCTAGCCTGTCCGCCTGATCGGCCTCCTCGTCGAGAGCAACCCCTAGCTGTCTGACCCTCGCCCCTAGCTGGCGGGGCGGGTGCTGAAGTAGAAGGACCAGATGACGAGGGCTGCCCCCTCTGCTGATAAGATCTGGAAACAAGACGGGGACACTCCCTACGGTGGTGCCCAAACTCTCCGCACTCATAGCAACTCCCCGGTGCTGGGGACTGAGACTGATAAGGACCTCTGGCGCTGGAGTGGCCAGCTGATGAACTAGGCCGAGATGAACCCTGAGCGGATGGGGCCTGTGAAGAACTCTGAGCTGGCATGGCACTGAGAGATGGCTGGCTTTGGTGCGAACCCTGATAATCTTGTCTAGGAGACCATCTGCGACGATCCGAGCGACCCGACTGCGAAGACCTGAAAGAGCGACCTCGGCTCTGCTGACTCTGGCCTCTGGTCTGAGTGCCACTGGAACTAGCTGCTCCTCGAGGCCTCTTGGCCTCCCTCTCATCCCGCTCCCTGCGACGATCTGTCTCAATGTCGCGAGCAATATCCACATCATCCTCAAATGTACGACTCAAAACCCTCTCCGGAGTCATCAGAATACGAATGGGATAAATGAGGCCGTCCACGAAGCGCCCAATCCTCTCTCTGTCGGAATGAACCAACCACGGTGCATATCCGGACAACTCTGTAAACCTGATCTCATACTCTGACACTGACATGTCCCCCTGACAGAGACCCTCAAACTGCCTACGCATCTCCTCTCTCTGAGATCGAGGCACCCATTTCTCCAAGAACATAGTGGAGAACTCCGGCCATGATAGTGGTGCTGCTCCGGCTGGCCTGCGGCGCTCATAAGCCTCCCACCAAGCGAAGGCTGGTCCCTGAAACTGAAAGGTAGTGAATGATACCCCACTGGACTCCAAGATCCCTGCCGTACGAAGCATCCGACGGCACTTATCCGGAAAACCTTGGGCGTCCTCGCCCGGAGCACCAGTGAACACTGGAGGAGATAACCTGGTGAACCTCTCGAGACGACGCTGCTCATCGTCCGTCATAGCGGGGACCCTGTCACCCTGAACCGTAACCACAGGCTCAATTGGAGGAGCCTCTGGTGTCTGCAAGCCCTACACTGCTGGCTTTGGAGTGCATGCGTCGGGGGTCTGATGACCACCCCCGGTCCCTGATGCAGCTGCTGTGGTAGTGACTGAAACCGCATGTGCCAAGCCAGTGCAGACTGCTAGTATCTGAGCCAGGGTCTCCTGGAGACCCGGAATGACAATGGGCACAGCTGGTGCCTGATCTGGTGCTGCTGGCACCTCTGCAACTGGGGGCTGTGGGTTAGCTGGCACTGCCTCAGCTGCCCTAACTCCGCCACGACCACGGCCACGTCCTCGGCCTCTAGCAGGTGGTAGTGGTGGTCGTCCTCCACGTCCGGATGATCGAGTTCTCGCCATCTGCGAGAGAATAGAATGTCAAAGTTCAGATCAAGTCAAAAGTAATCGCACGACAAGAATTCCAAGAATTGAAAATTGTCAAATAATTATTTTCATTATCAGCATAGCCAATATCAGAAGTTAGAGAAACTCTACAAGGAAGGTAGCTAAACAAATAACATATGTATTGTCACAACCCGAACCCTGGTCGTGATGGCGCCCAACACAATGCTAGGCAAGCCCGATCATATTATCCCTTAAAACGGCCAGTTATTAATCAAATTAAACTTAAACAGTAAATGATCATATCAGGTGATAAACAAAATGTAAAACATACAAAATACGGTCCCAACCATATCGTGGTATCACGAGACTGAGCCTCTACAGAATAGCATCCTAATACAGCCAAGTCTAGGCAAATAGGAAATTAACAAGATGATAAAGAAAGAGAAACAGGCTCTGCGGACACTGGCGGCTACCTCGTAGTCTCCGCAAGAAGTAGATGTGAGCAGGCAGCAACAATGTCTCAACCGCTCTCGGGTACCTGTGAATCTGCACAAAAAGTGCAGGGGGAGTGGGGTGAGTATATTTCAACTCAGTGAGTAACAATAATAAATAATAACTGAAGGTAAGAACTCCTGTGCTATCACTTAGCAGTTCTAAGGCAACCCTCACAGGTACGTCATCACTATAGAAATACTCAAATCTCCAATCCACGTTTATCTCTACAAGATTCTACACTGATCCAACCCTCGCTCGTACCCCTACGGTGTACGGCCATCTCAACATATAAAGACACATACCTATGTCTATAATGTATAAGTATTTAAGTGGATAGTAGGATATGATTAAGTATAATGCTGCGGCGTGCAGCCCGCTCCAATACATATACCGCTGCGGCGCGCAGCCCGCTCCATTTAACGTCGACGGCGCTCACTGGGGGTGTATACAGACTTCGGAGGGGCTTCCTAGGCCCAAGCACTATTATACTGCGGCGTGCAGCCCGATCCACACATGTATTACTGCGGCGTGCAGTCCGATCCAATATTTATATGTATATATATTTATATTGCTGCGGCGCGCAGCCCGATCCCATAATATACACCAGTGCTCACTGAGAATGTGTGCAGACTCAGACTCCGAAGGGGCTCCTACAGCCCAAGCGCAATAATACTGCGGCGTGCAGTCCATCCCACATGTATATTACATGTATATTACTGCGGCGTGCAGTCCGATCCAATATATATACTGCTGCGGCGTGCAGCCCGATCCAATATAGGTATATATATATAATACCTCATAATGGGTCCTCGACCCTATCCTAGTCAATATGTGCTTGGCCTCTCAGGCCCAATATAATATATCACAGTGGGTCCTGGACCCTGTCTCGGTCAATATAGACTTGGCCTTTCAGGCCCACTCAGCTAGAACAGGGAATTCCACCCTAGATAATCTCTCTCAATGTACACATCTAGTACGGGCTCATATTATGCTATACAGCTAGAGCTACGGCTGAGTGTATGTTTCCAACATGATATAAGGGTCACCTAGCTCTATAGGTTCCCTAATGCTCTACAGATCGGCACAAGGCCAAACATGGCTATTAGCCCAATTGTACAATTATAATCTCATTAGCAGTCATACAACACAGTATTCTATTAGCCGGGAAGGACCAAGTCCAAGTCCCCAATCACAATGTCACCACACTCGTCTCAAGACGTGTGCCTCATCTCAACTTCAGCGATCGACTCCGCGTTTGCGCCTCACTGTCCGCTCCTGCGAAGTCGCTCCTGCGCTCCCATTTCCGCAAGAGCGAAAACAACAGAACCAGTATCCCAAACCTTCAATTTTCCACATTTTCTCCCGTTTAGCCATCCGAAAACACCCCGAGGCCCCCGGGACCTCATCCAAACACACCAACACATCTTAATACCTTATTCGAACTTGCTCCAATCCTCAAGACACGTCGAACAACATCAAAACCCATAATTCGTATCGAATTCAAGCCTAAATTCCTAAAAACATTCCGAATTACACAATCAATCAAAAACCCGACTAAACGACCTCCGAATGACGTGAAATTTTGTAAGCACATCCAAAATCACCCTAGGGAGCTATTGCAACTGTCGGAATTCCATTCCAACTCCTGGATCAAAATCCCACCTATCGATCGGATTTCGCCAAAAATTCAACCTTAGCCAATTCAAGCCTATTTCTACACCGGGCCTCCAAATTCAATTTCGATCGCTCCCCTAAGTCACAAATCACCCCCCGGAACTAACCGAATCATCAGAATCCGATTCCGAGCCCTCTAACCAAATAGTCAACTCCGGGTTGACTTTCCTTATTCAAGTTTCTTTCAAAAAGGCTATAAGCCTCATTTTCAATCCAATTAACTCCTAACTTCCCCGATAGACTCTAACACTGATATAAAAGCATGAATTATGTAATTACAACATAACAGCGTGGTAATTCCCATGACGACGAGCCGGGTCGTCACAGTACGCCGCAACATTTTACTTATTTAGATACTTAGACCCTATAGTCACATGTATACGTCTCCATATATTGAGATGGATGTACACCGTTGTGGTACGAGGTCAGTGTGAGACCTTGATGAGATAAGTGTGGACTGGTGATCGGAGTACTTACTATAGTGATGACTTACCTTTGGGGGCTTGCCTTAGAATTGTTTAGTGATAGTACAGGAGTTCTTACTTCCAAATATTGTTTATTATTATTACTCACTGAGTTGAAATATACTCACCCCACTCCCCCTACACTTTCTGTGCAGATTCACAGGTGCCCGAGAGCAGTTGAGTTGTTGTAGCTGCTGATCATTATCTATTTTTGCGGAGACTACGAGGTAGATGCCGGCGTCCGCAGAACCTGTTTTCTCCTTGTTTATCATTTTGTTGTTTTCATCTTGTTTAGACTTGTTTGTACTAGGATGTTTATTCTGTAGAGGCTCAGACTCGTGACACCATGATTCGGTTGGGACCGTATTTTATATGTTGCTACTGTTGCGTTTATCATATTGACATGAACACTTGTTGTTTAAGCTTAACTGGATTAATTGGAATTAGTAATTGGCTGGTTTAAGAGGTAATATGGTCGGGCTTGTCTAACATTGTGTTGGGCGCCATCACGACCGGGGTTTGGGTCGTGACAATGTAGTACCCTGTATTGGCAACACAATGAGGCTTGTGGCTCTCTGAAATGCTACTAGGGGATGTCATGCCCTATGTAGAAAAATAAAAATGCAACCAGGGGTTGTAGTTCCCTGTATTGACAACAAAATGAGGCTCGTGGCACTCGGAAACGCTACTATGGGATGTCGTACCCTATGTAGAAAAATAAAAATACAACCAGGGGATGTAGTACCCTGTATTGGCAACAAGAAGTGAGGCAGCCAGGGGATCTAGTACCTTGTGCTAGCAATAAAATGAGGCTCGTGGCTCTCTGAAATGCTACTAGGGAATGTCATACCCTATGTAGAAAATAAAAATGCAACCAGGGAATGTAGTACCCTGTATTGGCAACAAAATGAAGCTCGTGGCACTCTGAAATGCTACTAGAGAATGGCGTACCCTATATTAACAAGAAGGAAGACAACCTGGGGATGTAGTACCCTGTATCGAAAGTAAGATGAGGCTCGTGGCACTCTGAAATGCTACTAGGAGATGTTGTACCATATGTAGAAAATAAAAATACAACCAGGAGATGTAGTACCCTGTGTTGGCAACAAAATGAGGCTCATGGCACTCTTAAATGCTACTAGGGGATGTTGTACTCTATGTAGAAAATAATGCAATCAGGGGATGTAGTACCCTGTGTTGGCAACAAAATGAGGCTCGTGGCTCTCTGAAATGCTACTAGGGAATAACGTACCATATGTGGAAAAGAAAAATGAAACCAGGGGATGTAGTACCCAGTGTTGGCAACAACATGAGGCTTGTGGCTCTCTGAAATGCTACTAGGAAATGTCGTACCCTATGTAGAAAAGAAAAATACAACCAGGGGATGTAGTACCCTGTGTTGGCAACAAAATGAGGATCGTGGCACTCTGAAATGCTACTTGGGGATGTCGTACCCTATGTAGAAAATAATGCAACCAGGGGATGTAGTACCCTGTGTTGGCAATAAAATGAGGCTCGTGGCTCTCTGAAATGCTATTAGGGGATGTCGTACCCTATGTAGAAAAATAAAAATGCAACCAGGGGATGTAGTACCCTGTGTTGAAGATAGGGTGTTGATCCCCTATAATGAAACTAAAAATAACATAATTACATGTATATTAAAAAAATCAAGGATTCGAGAACTTTGCTTGGTGGTGTTCACCTTTTCACAAATTGTTTCTTAAAATCATTTTTTCCTTTTTTCTAAACAAAGAAAGATTCATTAGTTTTAAAATGGTGGTCGGTTTGTGGCCATGATTATTTCACTCTCTTGTTCTCGGTTCTTCTTCAACTGCAACTGATTATTTCTTGAATACCAACTGCATGTCTGACTCTGGAGAACCTTTAGCTTTTCCAAACTTTTCCATGTAGGCATTTAACCTTTTTCAACTTCATATTGCCTTTGTGAGTATTTCTCTTTTGACTTCTTCCAAGTTTTCCATTTTAGAGTATCCACCAATCATGGCCAGTCGGGGTTGACTTGCTGCCCTGGTCGAGTTTGGGCGCCTTTTGAATATATCAGCTCGCTTTAAATGAGAACCTTGTAAATTGGTCTTGCCATCTTTTCTTTGCCTTATTTTTGGAACAAAGATAGACCGAAAAGGATTCAAAGAAAACAAACAATAAAATGGACAAATGACCTAGACGAGAAGTATCCCTTTCGGGGAAAGGAAAGGACTTATCTAGAGTAAATGCAAACTTTAATGAACATGACATGCCTTTTGGACTGGATGCCTGATGTGTATAAACTGTTTGATTCTCAGAAATTCATCACAATTTTTGACTTCAAAAGTGAGAAACCTTTCTCATGATTATGTTGATTCCATGGTTGTGTCGATCCTCTTTTCGGTCAACAGTGCCCTTTTCGGGTTTTCACTAGCTGGTCTCTCTCATTTCTCTTCTCACCATCGCCTTACAGTGCCTTTTACGGATTTTCACTAATAAGACTCTCTCATTTTTATTTTGTCTACTCACCATCGCCCTACAATGTCAACGCACCAATAGGACTCTCTCATTTTATTTCTCTCATTTGATTGCATCTGGCCCAAGTAACTGTATCCTCCAATTCTTGAACATTCTCGCCGATTGATCGGAAGGACTTGAAAGGATTTGGGTAAAAAGAATTTGGATTGAATACAACTTTGGAATCTTTCAGGCAAAACCATTATTGAAACATTATAACATTTGCCCATTTTCACTTTGTGGGGAATTTGAATTTTTATTTTAGTGTGCCTGAACCTCAAAGAAAGGTTGCCTAGGTATCCTTTCGGAATCAAGTCGAATGTAGTTCAGGAAACCTTGTTTTTTATTTTCTTTTGCTTTTTTTCTTTTTCTTTTTGTTCGTTGGTTTTCTTTTGTTTTTTTTTTGTTTTTTTTGTTTTTTTTTCTTTTCTTTGTCATTTTTTAATAATAACTTTCAGATTCGAAAGAGGGTAATCAAAGAGAAGGAACCAACTCAAAGGGTTTGCAAAAGGGTTAATGGTATTTGGATAGTGAGAAGGATATCATTCGTCATCCCAATCAAAGAATGTTAACACAGTGTAGTGAGTCAAACATAGTACCTTCTGACTACATCTGTATTGATTGTTGTCTCGAGGACATTTCCTTTGATATCTCCCAAACACAACACTCCACTTAGCAATACTCTTATTACAATATTTGGATCTTTGCAATTTTGACCAAATTTTTCCTCGGCTTCTTCATGGTGAATATGTCTCACGATAAATTGCCTCGCTTCAAATTTATTGGGACGTACTTTTTATTGTAAGCATGTGCCATTCTTGTACAACTGCCCACGATAGCCTCTGGCCAATTACTTCCCATCAATTAAAGACAATGTTTCAATTGGGTCTTGACTGAATCTTCATCAGCGATCTTGGCTTCAACAATGATCCGAAGAGATGGAATCTCATTTTCGGTTTAATTCTTTATTTACTTTCTTACAAGCCTCATCTTCAATGCATTATGCTTTTTGATTCATTATTTCAAAATTTGACAGCGTTTTAGGATCTGGGCATGAAGTCCGCAAGTATGTCGTGTTATTAAAATCTACATTTACAGAACTGGAAAAAGAATAAGAAATGTGACAAGATTAAGAAAAGATACAAACACGGATGATGAAATATTGATTTCATTTATTTGAAAATAAAAAATAGAAGGGTTTACATCAGAATGTAAGACAATAAAGTAAAAACATTTGGATGACACACTGAATAACTCAAAAGTTAGAAAATATAGCAAGACCGGCTACTGAGACTCCGTCTGATAGGAAAGGTTTCTGGGTTGGCGCCTGTTTTTGTTTCTCTTTTGCCCCGGCAATGACTATTATTGCTTTCAATCCTGGATCAAATTCCCCATCATCAAATTATCCCGGGCAAGAAATATCCTATTGCAAAAATCTGGTAAAGTCAACCCCGCATTTGCCTTCATTTTTTATTTTTCACCGCAACTTGCCTTTTTGTGATTTTAGATCAACAACAGTGGTGCTTGTTCCATTTGTTAAGAAGATGCTTTTACTTCCGAGGATCTTGGATTGTTTGCGTGACCCGCCATTGCAAACCAACAAACCGACCACTTTTAATTAGCTTTTATTTTAAAATAACAAGCATGTTAGAACAAACACTCTCCCTTCTTTTTTCCCACTTTATTCTCTCTTTTTTTCTTTTTTTTTTTTATTTTTTTTTTCTTTTTCAAAATAATTCGATCGAACCTGATGTAGGTTGCCTACGTATCATGTGGAGACATGAATCAGATCTTGCGTAGTTCGGGAGGATCAGAACTAAAGTAAACTAAACTAACTCCTTTTTTTTGGTTTTGAACTTTTTTTTTAAAGAAGGGTTTCTAAAGAGGAAAGAAAATATTTATGGATTTTTATATTTTATGTCTCAAAGAAAAACTTCTAAAGAAGGAATTAAAAGAAAATATGTTTTTTTTTATTTTTGAAAATTGGGGGCCGGAACCGATGAGGTTTGCCTACGTATCTCATATTCAGTGAGAATCAGGCCCGCATAGTTCTATTAAAATAACTAAAAAACTATTTTTAAAATTGTTAGTTTACATACCAAAACCTTTCAAAATTTTATTTAAAAAAAATGGTATTGTATGAAACTTGAAAACTTCCTCTTTCTCTATCCTTTGTTTAATTTTATCCTAAAGCCGGTCAACATTTGAGTGAAGCCTACCAAATAATATTACACATAGCACATAAATATGAACATGTTGGTCCAAAAAATTGATACTTGTCCTTGATGGGCTCAGCCCCTGTGCCGAGCCTCGCTAAGTCTAATGCATATGATGCAAATAAACCATAGCCTACTAGAGATATTCATATCTTGTGGCTTGTTCTTCTAGGTTTTCAAATCCTAAATAAGATGGTATCTAGACCTGGCTTACCCGGGTGGACAACCCAAGCCGAGGAGCGTTAAGCGTCACCAGTAGTAGAATAGCACTGGCTAGCTAACGGCTCTCCCGCCTAAACATGTGTGACAAAATCCTTCACTAGAAACTGGTAAGCTAACTGGCTTTATCTCAATATAGAAGTTTTGTGATGCTGGTAGGCAAACACAACATAACTACCTGTCAGAACACTCAGAGGGGTGCGAGAGAGGATACAATTTATATCATAATTCAAATAAATATAAAAGCGGTAAATAAGCGACAAATAGCACATTAGGCTTTAAAATACAATTATATCTAAAACATGATAAAAGCCAAACAAAAATCAATATAAAAAGCTCAAATTCTTATTAATTTCCCCAGCAGAGTCGTCATCGTTGTCACACCTCTTTTTTCCCACGCAACCCTATTACGATGATGAGTTAAAAGAGTTTTTTCCAATTGAAGTGACGTTTTGAAAATGGATTATTTATTATTTAGAGTCGCCACTTGGAATTGAATTTTGGTGTTCCAAGTCACCTTTTATTTGAATCCCCTTTCAAAAGGAATGTTTAACTCTTATTTATGGTCTGCGAAAATAGAAGATTGAATAAGGAATTCTGTTGACCGAGGGGAAGGTGTAAGGCACCCCTCGGGTCCCGTGGTTCTAGCACGGTCGCTTTATTGACTAATCTTCGGCTTAAATCAATTCTTGACTATTATTGTATTTTTATTGCTTATGGCTTATTGATTATCGCTTAATTAATTATTATATTTTTATTTATTGTTTTGACCTAGTTGCGGTATGCACACAAGGTAGTTATTTAAAATTAAATATTAAACCAAGGAACAAAATGTACACATGTTATAACCAATTACTTTTTATTTAAAGGCGAGACGTGGAATGCGCACATGATCATTTTATTATTTAAGCTTATCAATCCAAGGTTCGGCTATGAACACATGAGATAATATTTAAAGCACGCATAAAGCTTTTCTAATATTTTTAGAGTATTTCAATTATTTTGTCCCTTTTAAATACGAGACATTTATTTTTTTTTTTGTAATTTTTTATTAAGAAAATTGATCGGCCAAAGTTATGCGAACACCTACATTGATTTATTTTGAGAATTATAATTATGTCACACGAACGTGTACACAATCACAATAATAAGTAACGAATATCATTCTGGACCAAGTTAATTGCAAGTATAATGGCACGTTAAAGTTAAAAATTTCATATTGTTGCCACAATAGAAAAAAATATTATTTTTACTTCATAAACATAAAGGCCAAAACCAAGAAAAACTTGGTAGATCACATGAATTCTTAAATCAACAGAAAGTTTTCATAAAAGACAAAAAACGTTCATCTATATAACTAATAAATTCACAAACAAACAAATTATCAATCCAAAGACAATACAATCACAAGCATGATATATAACGAAATAAGCGCTCTTCGTTCAACATCAAAACAAAAATATGACAAAAATAATTCGTAACAAAAGGATAAACATGGAGAAATTGAACCTTTATTGATGGATGTGTAATATGACGAAAATAATAGTCATGAAACTTTCTTCAAAGCTTGATCGGACAACCTCGCCAACAAACTCAAATAAGCTCTCAAAAATCAGACGTCGAACTTAACAAAAGCTTCGCTCAATCTAATCCATCTGGTTAGGATCTACTAGGTGTCATGGAGGAAAAGCAGTAGGGTTTCAAGACTGTTCATGGGCGATTTTGCTGAATTTTGGATCTGAAGTTTGGTGGTGATTTATGGTGTTTTTAGATCTCGAACAAGGTGCTTTGGTGGAGGATAATTTTGGAAGATTTTAAGTTGACGAAAATGGTCTTTTACAGAGGTCAATCTGCTTCGTTTCCATGGAGAAAATGGATGTGCTATTCATGTTCTTGGAAAAATGTTGCCCCTCCCCCTTGATTTGTGAAGTCTGTTATATATAAAGGTAGGTGTATGTCTTGGTGGTTAGGAAGAGTGGGGAACATGGGGGAAGTTGTGAGTAGTGGGTGTTTAGTTATGAGGAAGTGGGGAAATAGGGGTGAGAAAGTGGGGGTAAGACATGAGTGAAGTGGGGAAGTGGGAAAGTTGGGTGGTTTTATTTATTTTTATTTTTATTTTTTAACTCAATATATTTATTTAACTTTTCCTAACCTTTTTTTTAAATTAAATAAAAGAAGATAAAAATACGCACACACACAAGCATATATATATATATATATATATATATATATATATATATATATATATATATATATATATATATATATATATATATATATATATATATATATATATATATATATATATATTGTTAGATGTCCTAATCCCATGTATAGTAGGTTTATAATATGTCCTAGTTTGATACGTAGTAGGAGTAAAATATGTATTATAAGTAGGGCTCATTGTATCATTGTTAATACATCAATAATATATTCTTCTTCCGTGCTTTCTCACATGGTATCAGAGCCACCGTGAGAAATTAATCATTGTGCCTCATTCCAACGATATCCGGAAAGAAATAACTCAATCACCGTGCAATTTTCCGGTGACCTAAGTGACTAATTGCGTAAAAGTCACTAATTATCAGTGTTGTGCAAAATCCAACACCACCAAAAGCTTACCCACATAATTCCGACCAACCCCCAGAAATTTCACCGGGAAAGGCCACCGCACGCGCCCCCACGCACCTGCCGGAGCACTGCCGCCGGCGACGCGTCAGCCTCACGCGCCGGCGCGTGGGTGCCCTTCCGGCTAGATTTTTGAAAACTTTCTTTGGAACAGTGTTTTCGCCTGAGCATTCCGAGCCTACCCATCCTGTTTTCGTTCGATTCCGACCACTTTGAAATTTTTCCGGTAGCTACAGTACTTTTTCAGCAAAAACAGTATTTTCAGCATCCGTTTCAGAGAACATTCGGTTGATTCTTTTTGTTATCTGGTGATAATCCTACTATGTCTTTGGGAATCGATGCTTTAGGGTCTAGAAACCCGGGTTCCGGCAGTTCTGGTGTTATGATTACCTCAGAACCTTTAATGGGAGGTTCAAATTACTTAGATTGGGCTTCATCCGTCGAGTTGTGGTGTAAAGGTCAAGGAGTTCAAGATCACTTAACAAAAAAGGCTGGCGAAGGTGATGAAAAGGCCAAAACACAGTGGGAGAAGGTCGATGCTCAGTTATGTAGTATCCTGTGGCGATCTATTGATTCCAAGTTGATGCCCTTGTTCCGTCCATTCCAGACTTGTTATTTAGTTTGGGAGAAGGCTCGTAATCTCTACACTAATGACATATCTCGTTTCTATGATGTAATATCGCGAATGACAAACTTGAAGAAACAAGAATTAGATATGTCTACTTACTTGGGACAAGTTCGGGCAGTCATGGAAGAATTTGAGACGTTGATGCCAGTTTCTGCTAGTATTGAAAAACAACAAGAGCAACGACTGAAGATGTTTCTAGTTCTTACACTCGCTGGACTCCCTAATGACCTTGATTCAGTACGTGACCAGATTTTGGCTAGTCCAACCATCCCCACAGTTGATGAATTATTCTCTTGATTACTTCGCCTTGCTGCAGCACCTAGCCACCCAGTAAGCTCACCGTAGACACTTGACTCATCTGTCCTCGTATCCTAATCAGTGGACAATCGGGCATCTCATACTATGGAGAATAGACAAGGAGGAGATTGTTTTGGAAAATCTAGACCCAAGTGCTCTTATTGTCATAAACTTGGACACGCTCGTGATGTATGCTATTCTCTACATGGTCGCCCACCCAAAAATGCTTATGTTGCTCAGACTGAGACTACAGGTAACCAGGGATTTTCTTTATCTGAAGGGGAGTATAATGAGTTCCTTTGATATCGAGCAAGTAAGCAGACATCTCCACAAGTAGCTTCTGTTGCTCAGACTAATACTTCTGTTGCTGGTAATTCCTTTGTTTGTGTTTCCCAGTCTAGTCCTTCTGAACAATGGGTTGTGGACTCAGCCGCTTCTGATCATATCTCTGGTAATAAATCACTTTTGTCAAATATTGCATATTCACAGTCTCTTCCCTCTGTTACTTTAGCCAATGGGTCTCAAACCAAAGCAAAAGGAGTTGGACAAGCGAATCCCCTACCCTCTGTCACTCTAGATTCCGTTCTTTATGTCCCTGGTTGTCCTTTTAATCTTGCATCTGTTAGTCGTTTGACTCGTGCCCTCCATTGTGGTATATATTTTATTGATGATTCTTTTATTATGCGGGACCGCAATTCAGGGCAGACAATTGGAACGGGACTTGAGAAAGGCTTTACTACCTTAACTCCCTAAAATCCTCCAAGGCATGTCTAGTTACAGATCCTCCGGAGCTAATTCACAGACGTTTAGGACATCCAAGCTTATCCAAGCTTCAGAAGATGGTGCCTAGTTTGTCTAGTTTATCCACATTAGAGTGTGAGTCATGTCAGCTCGGGAAACATACTCGAGCCTCCTATCCTCGTAGTACCGAGAGTCACGCAGAGTCTATTTTTTCTTTAGTTCATTCTGATATATGGGGTCCTAGTAGAGTCAGGTTCAACCTTAGGATTTCGTTATTTTGTTAGTTTCATTGATGATCATTCACGATGTACTTGGATTTTCTTAATGAAAGATCGTTTTGAGTTGTTTTCTATATTCTAGAATTTTTGTGCTGAAATTAAAAATCAATTTGGTGTCTCTATTCGTACTTTTCGCAGTGATAATGCCTTAGAATATTTATCCACTCAATTTCAGCTATTTATGACTTCTAAAGGAATTATTCATCAGACCTCTTATCCGTATACCCCTCAGCAAAATGGGGTTCCAGGGAGAAAGAATAGGCACATCATTGAGACTGCTCGCACACTTCTCATTGAATCTCATGTTCCACTGCGTTTTTGGGGCGATGCAGTTCTCACAGCTTGTTATTTAGTTCATCGGATGCCTTCCTCTCCCATCCAGAATCAGATACCGTATGCAGTATTGTTTCCCCAATCACCCATATACTCTGTTCCCCCTCGTGTTTTTGGAAGCACTTGTTTCGTTCATAACTTAGCCCCTGGAAAAGATAAGTTAGCTCATCGTACTCTCAAGTGTGTCTTCCTTGGTTATTCTCGTGTTCAGAAGGGATATCGTTGTTACTCACTTGATCTTCGTAGGTACTTTATGTCCTCCGACGTCACATTTTTTGAGTCTAAACCTTTCTTTACCTCTTCTGACCATTCTGACCCCCTTGATATATCTGCGGTCTTACCTATACCGACCTTTAAGGTGCTTACTATAGCTCCTCCTTCTACTTCCGCCACAGAAGCCTTACCCGAGTCTCCTATAGCTCCTCCTTCACCTTCCACTATAGAAGTTTTATCCATTCCAGCCGTTGAGGGGTCTTATGTGGTTCCTCCTAGACTCCCTGTCACAGGAACACCACTTTTGACATATCATCGTCGGCCGCGCTCAGCATCAGGCCCAGCTGATTCACGTCCTGCACCTGACCCCGCCAATACTGCGGACTTGTCTCCTCTTAATCAGCCGATTGCACTTCGAAAAGGTATACGGACCACCCTTAATCCTAATCCCCATTATATCAGTTTGAGCTATCATCGTTTGTCATCACCCTATTATGCAATTCTATCTTCTTTGTCCTCTGTTTCCATCCCTAAGTCAACAGGTGAAGCATTGTCTCATCCGGGATGGCGACAGGCTATGATTGACGAGATGTCTGCTTTACATACGAGTGGTACTTGGGAGCTCGTTCCTCTTCCTTCAGGTAAATCTAATGTTGATTGTCGTTGGGTGTATGCAGTAAAGGTTGGTCCTGATGGTAAGGTTGATCGTCTAAAGGCTCGTCTTGTTGCCAAAGGATATACTCAAATATTTGGGCTTGATTACAGTGATACCTTCTCTCATGTGGCTAAGATAGCATCAGTCCGCCTTTTTCTATCCATGGGTGCTGTTCGCCATTGGCCCCTCTATCAGTTGGACATTAAGAATGCCTTTTTACACGGTGACCTTGAGGATGAAGTTTATATGGAGCAACCACCTGGGTTTGTTGCTTAGGGGGAGTCTCGTGGCCTTGTATGTCGCTTGCATCGGTCACTTTATGGTCTAAGCAGTCTCCTCGAGCCTGATTTGGTAAGTTTAGCGCAGTTATCTGGGAATTTGGCATGATTCAGAGTGAAGCTGATCACTCTGTATTCTATCGGCATTCTGCCTTGAGTCTCTGTATTTATCTAGTGGTCTATGTTGATGACATTGTTATTAACGGCAATGACCAGGATGGTATTACAAAATTAAAGCAACATCTCTTGCAACACTTTCAGACTAAGGATCTAGGCAAACTAAAGTATTTTCTTGGTATTGAGGTTGCTCAGTCTAGCTCAGGTATTGTGATCTCACAATGAAAATATGCCTTAGATATTCTTGAAGAGACAGGAATGACAGGTTGTAGACCGGTTGACACCCCGATGGATCCAAATTCTAAACTTATGTCAGGACAGGGGGAGCCTCTTAGCGATCCTGCAAGATATAGACGGCTGGTTGGTAAATTAAATTACCTTACGGTGACAAGACCTGACATTTCCTTTTCTGTGAGTGTTGTGAGTCAGTTTATGGATTCTCCGTGTGATAGTCATTGGGATGCAGTTGTTCGCATTCTTCGGTATATAAAAGCAGCTCCAGGCAAAGGTTTATTGTTTGAGGATAGAGGCCATGAGCAGATTGTTGGATACTCGGATGCTGATTGGGTAGGATCACCTTCTGATAGACGTTCTACGTCTGGGTATTGTGTCTTGGTAGGAGGAAATTTGGTGTCCTGGAAGAGCAAGAAACAGAATGTGGTTGCTCGATCTAGTGCAGAAGTAGAATATCAAGCGATGGCTATGGCGACATGTGAGTTAATTTGGATCAAACGGTTGCTCAAGGAGTTGAAATTTGGTGAGATTAGTCAGATGGGACTTGTTTGTGATAATCAAGCTGCTCTTCATATTGCGTCAAATCCAGTGTTCCATGAGAGAACTAAACACATTGAGATTTACGGTCACTTTTTTAGAGAAAAGATTCTCTCGGGAGATATTGCTAGAAAGTTCGTGAAGTCGAATGATCAGCTGGCAGATATTTTCACCAAGTCCCTCACTGGTCCTCGTATTAACTACATATGTAACAAGCTCGGTACATATAATTTGTATGCACCAGCTTGAGGGGGAGTGTTAGATGTCCTAATCCCATGTATAGTAGGTTTATAATATGTCCTAGTTTGATACGTAGTAGGAGTAAAATATGTATTATAAATAGGGCTCATTGTATCATTGTTAATACATCAATAATATATTCTTCTTCCATGATTTCTCACATATATATATATATATATATATATATATATATATATATATATATATATATATATATATATATATATGTATATATATATATATATATATATTACACTATAGCTAAATTATAGTAACTAAAAATACTATAGCTTACATCTGAATTAGAAGAAACCAAATATATATAAATTTTCTTCTATTTAAGCATAGAAAAATCTTATATTCTAAGAATATAAATATTTTTTTTAGTTTTTCATTTTCTTAAATAAAACATATTAAGAGTAAAACAAACATTTAAAATGTTAAGATTAGAACTAAAAAAAAATATTTACACTAAAGTAGTATAGGTCATGGGGTGTGGTCAAAAATTAGGTGTTCACAATATATGTCCGTCAACTTCTAGTGTTTAGCTCGGCACTCTTTATACTTTCTTACTACCCTCTTAAGGGTGGAGGTCTTCTTCTGAGCACGCCAGCCCCTCTCCACATCCAAAATGATGGTCTGAAGAAGAAAGCACGACACAAATCAGCACACGCCTAAGGCTCATCCTAAGGAGCAAAAAATAACAAAGTAAAACATACCTGCAAAGCTGCACCGGCGACTCATCAGGATAAATCCCTATCGCTGACGTCCTTCAGAGTCTCGCTCTCAGCAACCACACAAAGCAAAGTCATGTCCGTTGCGGCCTGCTCACTCTGGGGCAACAGGTTATATCCAGTCAGGATCACGATTCGACGTTTAGGCCCAACCGCCGCCATCTCCACTCGAGCCTGATCCCCCTACGGCATGTCCGTAGCCGTGGGAGCCCGCTCAGAACCCCCTTTCTCTCGTCAGCAACCGCCTCAACGGCAGCTGGTATGTCATCTCTTTCGACTCTTGGGGAGGAAATATCTGGTACGACCCCCCTCAGAAGGGTCGACCTCTCCAAGCGAATGGAATCGCCCATCAAGACCGGCCTCGACTCTGGACTGCGTATAATCACCCTCATGTGCTCTACGACTATTCCTTTATTAAGAAACAATCGATGCCTCTTTCACTCCGACGGCTCTTCACCTTCGGAAGCCTCCTATTCGGCACGAGGAGATGGAGGAGAAGGAGTCATCCCACTCGTGAATTCAATTACCGGCACGACCTCATGCCGAGTAGCCTCAGGAATGTCCTCGCTAGAGGGTTCCTGGGTCGTACTTCTGCCCTCGGGCCGAGCAGCTTCGAGAGCATCATCGCTAGAGGTCTCTACAGTCGCATACTCGCCTTTAGGCTAAGCAACTTCAGGAATATCCTTAGCGGAAGGCTCCTGAAGCACATACTCATCTTCAGAATCAGTCTTCGCTGCCGAGGAAGCTGCGGCATTCCGTCTTCTCCTCCTACGGGGGGCGCTTCGAACTGCCAAAATAAAGTAAGTCAAGAGACAACGATTGAAAATAAAATTTCGAAATCAGAAGTCGGTGCAATACCTAAAGGGTCGTATCATATGATGAATGCCACCCACGTCCGGTATTCCTCCGCGAAGGGGATCACTCTCGCCACCCAAGACCTTATATCTGGTAAGAGTCGGGGCAGAGAAACCCTAGCTGCAAAAAACAGGAAAATACGGAAGTCACAAAGACTGAATGGGCTAGCAATACTCACGTCCTGGATTCCACATTTACGGGAACCCTTCTGGGGCCATCACCAAGTCCGCTGTCCGGACATAGAAAAATTTAAGCCAAAAGCGGCGATTGGGTTTGTCATCCGCCTGGACAACTAGGCCTTTCGCACCACGGTTCTTTAACTGCAACATTGCTCCCCTCATAAAACCAGGGCTAAATAGTTGCAGCAGGTGGTGGATCGAGACGTCGAGTCCGGCCCGATCAGCGTAAGTGGTCAAGATACGACATATTTTCCTTATGTACGGAGTGAGCTGGGCCGAACATACATTGTAGAAATGGCAAAGCTCCTCCGCCAAAGGGTACATGGGGAGGCCGCACCCGAACAAAAAGGGGAATTCATAAATACGTTGGCAAAATCCTTTCCCGTCGCCTTCATGACCACTATATCTGGAATTTGGCATGCTTCCCACAAAATGTCCAAATGTGACTCAAGGAACTCAGAATGGTTCCATACAGGAGTTGAGCATCGTGTGGGAAAGTCCTTTCGAGCATGAAGCTCTCGAGGAAGGACATTGTCTACAGTGAGGGGAACAAGGGGTCTTTGAGTCTTTTTCCCACCACCCGAAGATGGTGGAACCCTAGAGGAAGACTCGTCTCTATCTTCTCCACTTTGTTGGCCTCATCTTTCCTGTGACGACCCGGCCCGTCTTCACGAGAATTACCACCCCGTTATGTTGTAAATACATGTTTTATGATTTTATATCAATGTTAAAGTCTATCGGGTGAGTTAGGAGTGAATTGGATTGAAAATGAGGCATATAGCCTTTGTGAAAGAAACTTGAATAAGGAAAGTCAACCCGGAGTTGACTATTTGGTTAGAGGGCTCGGAATCGGATTCTGATGATTCGGTTAGTTCCGGAAGGTGATTTGTGACTTAGAGGAGCGATCGGAATTGAATTTGGAGGCCCGGTGTAGAAATAGGCTTGAATTGGCTAAGGTTGAATTTTGGCGAAATCCGAACGGTAGGTAAGATTTTGATCCGGGGTCGAAATGGAATTCTGACAGTTGCAGTAGCTTCGTTAGGTGATTTTGGATGTGCCTGCAAAATTTCAGGTCATTCGGACGTCGTTTAGTCGGGTTTTTGATTGAATGTGTAATTTGGAATGTTTTAAAGAATTTAGGCTTGAATTCGATGCGAATTATGGGTTTTGATGTTGTTAGACGTGTTTTGAGGATTGGAGCAAGTTCGAATAAGGAATTAAGATGTGTTGGTATGTTTGGATGAGGTCCCGGGGGCCTCGGGGTGTTTTCGGATGGTTAAACGGGAGAAAATTGTGGAAAAATTGCAGGTTGGGATCCTGCTTCTGTTGTTTCCGCTCCTGCGGAATTTTGGACGCAGGAGCGAGTCCGCAGAAGCGGACAAGGGGCACAGGAGCGGCTGGTTACGCAGAAGTGGAAGTCATTCCGCTGAAGCGGCATTGCTGGTGCGAGCCAGTGATCGTAGAAGCTAAGGGGAAGAAAATGGGCATGGTCTGCAGAAGCGGACATTTGACCGTTTGGGCGAGACCGCAGAAGCGGTCATTGATGCGCAGAGGCGGATGTTTCCGCAGAAGCGGAAGTTTCTTCGCAGAAGCGGGCCCGCTTAAGCGGCCCTTTGCTCGCAGAAGCGGAAATGGCCGGCCAGGCCTGGAACCGCTGAAGCGACCCTTTGGTCGCGGATACGGGCTCGTAGGAGCGGAAAATATTCCGCAGAAGCGAAAATCGTTGTAAGTAAGTGTATCAGAAGTTAGAAAAATTTCAGAACATTTCACACATTTTGGGTCTCGGCTTTAGAGGCGATTTGGGCGATTTTGAAGAGAAATTCAAGGGAAATCATCAGGTAATCATCTATGGACTTAAACTATGATTAGTATTGGTAATATTATGCAATTATATCATGAAAATGGAGGAATTTGGGGTAATTTATGGAGGATTTAGCCCTAGGCTTGAACTTTAGAAAATCAAGGTTTTGAATGGACAAATGGAGTCCGAATTTGGTAAAATTGATATGCTTAGACTCGTATTGAGATGAGGGTTCCGAATATGTGACTTTCGTGATTTTTCGATAAGCGTACCGAAAGTCGGGTTTTGACAACTTTGGGAATTTTGATGTAAATTGAAGTTGTATTGATTGGGTGTAGTCCCATTGGCCTAATTTGTTGTATTTCTACTGTATTGAATCGGATTCTACGCGTGCGGAGCTTGATTCTCGTGGCAAGGGCATTGCGGAGTAGTCGTCGCGCCGTATTGAGGTGAGTAATAGATGTGGGTGATGACCGGCGGGTTCGAAACCCCGGTATACCACTTTGTGACGCTGTATAGCGGCGAGACACGCACACTCTTGAGAGTGCGGGGTCGATCATGAACTGGAGACTATATATTAGTCCGACCTGTTGATACTGTATTATTGGCTATTCTCGAGCCGTCGAACCTCCTTCTCGGATGGTTGCATATATATATATTGTGATAATGGCCACTCTTGAGCCGAGGAACCCCTTCTTGGGCGGTTGAGTATACATGTGGGCCGTGAGCCAGTTTATTGGATCCCGCGAGGATCGTTATCATTGTCTTATCATATAGACATGCTAGTTTACTACTAGTCCGCAGCTATTTTTGTTATTATGCTAATTCCAATCTCCGGAACTTGATATTACTGTTTTCCAACTGAAAAATGATAAAAGAGTTTTCAAAAACTACTTTTGAGCCTGCGAGGCTGTATCTGCATATTAGCTGACTAGTAGTGGATCGGGCTGCGCGCCGCAGCGAGGTATATGTTGGATCGGACTGCACGCCGCAGGAATATCTCTATGAGATGTGCTTGGGCTGTAGGAGCCCCTCCGGAGTCTGAACCCCCACGGTGAGCACGGGTACCCAAAATTGGAGTCGGGCTACGCGCCGTAGCGGTCATATCATGCATTGCATTGCATTTAGCTACATCTGCTAGCTGTTATGCTATTTATTGGTATTTGTTGGTACAGGTACAGTGAAGATTGATTCTATGACGGGGTAGCTGATTATAGCTTTACATAGTGCTTTATTGCGGATTTCTTATCTGCGCTGTCTTACCCTTGTTTATTACCACTGAGTCTGGCAGTACTCATTTTACTCCCCGCACCTTGTGTGCAGATCCAGGTACCTCTCAGCAGTGATCCAGTAGCTGTGCGAGGCGACGTTTGTGGATATTCGAGGTAGCTGCAGAGTCCGCAGGACCCGATATTCCTTCTTACTGTCTTGATGTTGTATTGACTTTTCTTTCCGCACTTGGTATCTTGTAAACCTTTATACACTCATGTTCAGTAGAGGCTCATGACTCTTGACCCTTCGGTCTATGGGAGTTGATGTATTATGGGACTTGGTTTCCCATTTTCGTTATTTGTATCGCTATTGCTTCGTGATTTAATATGCTTAAATGGGCTAAAGAGAGCTTCTAGCTCCGTTATTGTTATTGATTGGTCAGGCTGGCTTAGCAATGTGCTGGGCGCCATCACGACCGGATTTGGGGTCGTGACAAGTTGGTATCAGAGCCTAGGTTTACTAGGCCTCGTGAGTCTTGAGCCGGTTAGTAGAGTCTTGTGGATCGGTACGGGGACGCCTGTACTTATCCTCGGGAGGCTGCGAACCTTTAGGAAAAACTTCACTTTTCTTGAACTCTGTCGTGCGATCTTGTTGTTCTGAGAACTGAACTTCTATATTCTATTCTCTCGCAGATGGCGAGAACGCGAGCATCAGGACGAGGTGGACGAGCTCCATTGCCACATGTTAGAGGCCGTGGGCGCGGTCGTGCTAGAGGTAGAGGTAGGGCGGGTGAGGCAGTGCCAGCTGACCCGCCTGTTGTACCAGTTCAGGAGCAGCCCCCAGTGGTTGATGCTCCAGCAGCCCCAGTTCAGGGCCAGACTATATCTATTGCTATTCTTGGTCTTCAGGAGACTCTTGCTCAAATATTATCAGTGTGTTCCGGATTGGCTCAGGTAGTCTCAGCTACCGCTACTGTGGCGACATCTCAGTCAGGGGGTGGTCAGCAGACCCCTGCAGCTCGCACACCCGACCCGGTTGTTCAGGGACTTCAGACGCCAGAGGCGGTCCCTGCTCAGGTGGTTGCACCGGTTATTCCTCCAGCTGCACCAGCTCCAGCTCCAGAGCATATGGTTCAGTATATGCCCGAGGACGAGCAGCGTCGCCTTGATAGATTTGGTAGACTTCAGCCACCCCATTTCAGTGGCGTTGAGGGCGAGGATGCCCAGGGTTTCTTGGATAAATGTCAGAAGATGCTGCGTACGGCTGGTATTCTTGAGTCCAGCGGAGTTTCATTTACTACATTTCAGTTTACTGGTCCCGCATTTGATTGGTGGGAGGAGTTTGAGAGGCGTAGGCCTGCTAGAGCAGCACCTCTCACATGGCAGCAGTTCTCTACTCTCTTTCTAGAGAAATATGTACCTCAGTCTCGTCGCGAGGAGCTACGTCGCCAGTTCGAGTGGTTGATTCGGGGCGACATGTCTGTGACCCAGTATGAGCTTAGATTCACTCAGGTTGGCTAGGCATGCCACATGGATGATCCCCACTGATAGGGAGAGGATCAGGAGGTTCATTGATGGCCTCAACTATTCTATCCGTATTCTTATGACCAGCGAGCGAATTCTATCATCATCGTTTGAGCAGGTAGCCGATATGGCACGCTCCATTGAGGCGGATCGTCGCCGAGAGAGAGAGGAGCGGGAGGCCAAGAGGCCTCGTGGTTCGGCGGTTTCGGTGGTGCTCCATCTGGAGGGCATTCCAGCAGAGCCGAGGTCGCTCACCTAGACCTTCTCGTTCGGGCCGCCCAGAGGCGAGAGCGGAGGTTCGCATGGTCGTGGTCGACGGGGGTTTCAACAGGTCAGTCATCGTTTGGTGCCCTCCCAGCCCCAGAGTGCGGCACCTACTTCTCCGGCACCAGGTGCATGTTTTGAGTGTGGTGAGTTTGGCCACATGAGGAGACATTGCCCTCGACTACGTAGGGGCGGGACTCAGCAGAGGGATCAGCCCTCCTCTTCGGCACCATCTCGGTCTAGTAGAGGTGGAGGTCGGTCTTCTCGTGGACGCCCCGGGGCGAGGAGAGATACGGTGGAGGCCAAGCACGGTTTTATGCACTTCCGACGGGCGTGATGCGGTTGCCTCCGATGCTTGTGATTACGGTATCATTTATGTCCGTCGCGAGATGCCTCCGTTCTATTTGATCCGGGGTCCACATATTCTTACGTGTCCTCTTATTTTGCACATCACTTGGGTGCAACTCGTAGTAGTCTTGATTTACCTGTTCATGTATCCACCCCCGTGGGTGATACGATTGTTGTGGATCATGTCTATAGATCCTGTGTTATATCTATTGGGGGTCTGGAGACCCAGGCAGATTTATTATTGTTGGGTATGGTGGACTTTGATGTTATATTGGGTATGGACTGGTTGTCTCCGTACCATGCTATATTGGACTGTCATGCTAAGACGGTTACGTTGGCCATTCCTGGTATTTCTCAGATCGAGTGGCGGGGTTCGACCGATTTCGTCCCTAGCCGTGTTATTTCGTTCCTAAAAGCTCAGAAGATGGTTGAAAAAGGGTGTTTATCGTACTTAGCTTTTGTGAGAGATGTGGGAGCTGAGTCTCCTAGCATTGATTCTGTACCCGTTGTGAGGGACTTCCCAGATGTATTCCCTCAGACCTGCCGGGCATGCCGCCGGACTGGGATATTGATTTTGGCATTGACTTGGTGCCGGGCACTCAGCCTATATCCATTCCTCCTTACCGGATGGCACCAGCCGAATTGAAAGAACTGAAAGAGCAGCTTCAAGAGCTTCTGGATAAGCGTTTCATCCGCCCTAGTGTGTCTCCGTGGGGTGCGCCGGTATTATTTGTTAAGAAGAAAGATGGTTCCATGCGAATGTGTATTGATTATAGGCAATTGAACAAAGTGACGGTGAAGAAAAAGTACCCTCTACCGCGCATAGATGATTTGTTTGATCAGTTACAGGGTGCGAGGGTGTTTTCTAAGATCGATCTTCGTTCGAGCTATCATCAGTTGAAGATCAGAGACTCAGATATTATGAAGACTGCATTCAGGACCCGATATGGTCATTATGAGTTTCTTGTGATGTCGTTTGGGCTGACCAACGCCCCAGCAGCATTTATGCATCTGATGAACAGTGTGTTCGGGCCTTATTTGGATTTATTTGTGATTGTGTTCATTGATGACATTCTAGTCTACTCCCGTAGCCAGGAGGAGCATGCTCAGCATCTGAGTATTGTGTTGCAGAGATTGAGAGAGGAGAAGTTATATGCTAAATTCTCCAAGTGCGAGTTTTGGCTCGAGTCCGTAGCATTTCTGGGACATGTGGTGTCTCGTGATGGTATTCAGGTTGATCAGAAAAAGATAGAGGCGGTGCAGAGTTGGCCTAGACCGTCCTCAGCTACAGAGATCGGGAGTTTTCTTGGCTTGGCGGGGTATTATCGCCGGTTTGTTCAGGGATTTTCATCCATTGCTTCTTCATTGACTAAATTGACCCAGAAGGGTGCACCATTCGTGTGGTCGGATGAGTGCGAGGAGAGCTTTCAGAAGCTCAAGACAGCTTTGACCATAGCTCCAGTGTTAGTATTGCCATCAACTTCAGGTTCATATACCGTTTATTGTGATGCCTCGAGAGTGGGGATAGGTTGTGTGTTGATGCGGGAAGGAAAGGTAATTGCTTATGCTTCTCGGCAGAGTTGAAGCCGCATGAGAAGAACTATCCTGTTCATGACTTGGAGCTAGCCGCCATTGTTCATGCCTTGAAGATTTGGAGGCACTATTTGTGTGGTGTGTCTTGTGAGGTGTATACCGACCATCGTAGTCTCCAGCACTTGTTCAAACAGAAAGACCTTAATTTGAGACAGCGGAGATGGCTTGAGTTGCTGAAGGATTATGACATTACTATATTATATCATCCGGGTAAGGCCAATGTGGTGGCCGATGCTTTGAGCCGGAAGGTGGTCAGCATGGGGAGCTTGGCATATATTCCAGCTGAGGAGAGACCATTTGCTTATGATGTCCAGGTGCTAGCCAATCGGCTAGTGAGGTTAGATATTTCGGAGCCCAGCAGGGTATTGGCTTGTGTTGTATCTCGGTCATCTCTATATGATCGTATTCGTGAGCGCCAGTATGATGATCCACATTTGGCTGTCCTGAGGGACAGAGTTCAGCATGATGATGCTAGAGATGTCACCATTGATAGTGACGGCGTATTGAGGATGCGGGGCCGGATATGTGTGCCCAATGTTGATGGCCTTCGTGAGTTGATTCTGGAGGAGGCCCATAGCTCGCGGTATTCTATCCATCCGGGAGCCGCGAAGATGTATCAAGATTTGAAACAACACTATTGGTAGAGAAAGATGAAAATGGACATTGTCGGACATGTAGCACGGTGCCTCAAGTGTCAGCAGGTTAAGTACGAGCATGAGAGGCCCGGTGGCGTATTTCGGCGCATTGTTATTCCCGAGTGGAAATGGGAGAGGATCACTATGGGCTTTGTTACTTCTGGACTCCCTCGGACGGCGAGGAAGTTTGATTCTGTATGGGTGATTGTGGATAGACCGACCAAGTCGGCTCACTTCATTCTAGTTAGTACTACCTACTCATCGGAGCGGTTGGCGGCGATCTTTATTCGAGAGATTGTTCGGTTGCATGGAGTCCTAGTGTCTATCATATCCGATAGGGGTACTCAGTTCACTTCTCAGTTTTGGAGAGCATTTCAGCGAGAGATGGGTACGCGGGTTGAGTTGAGTACAGAGCATTTCACCCCCAGACAGACGGGCAGTCTGAGCGCACTATTCAGGTCTTGGAGGATATGTTGCGAGCTTGTGTGATTGATTTTGGTGGTTCGTAGGATGAGTTCCTACCACTTGCTGAGTTTGCCTACAACAACAGTTATCAGTCGAGTATTCAGATGGCCCCGTATGAGGCATTGTATGGCAGGGCGGTGTAGATCCCCCGTGGGATGGTTTGAGCCTGGTGAGGTTAGATTGATAGGGATTGAGTTAGTCCAGGATGCTCTGGATAGAGCAAAGTTGATCCAGGAGAGGCTTCGTACAGCACAGTCTCGTCAGAAGAGTTATGCGGACCGTAGAGTTCGAGAGTTGTCTTTCATGGTTGGTGACAGAGTATTGTTGAAGATTTCACCTATGAAGGGTGTCGTGAGGTTTGGGAAGAAAGGAAAGTTGAGTCCCAGGTACATTGGTCCTTTTGAGATACTTAGGAGAGTTGGAGAGGTGGCATATGAGTTAGCCTTGCCGCCCAGCTTATCCAGCGTTCATCCAGTATTCCATGTGTCTATGCTCCGGAAGTACATTGGAGATCCGTCTCATGTATTAGATTTCAGCACCATTCGGCTTGATGGTGATCTATCCTATGATGTGGAGCCTATTGCCATTTTGGGACGTCAGGTGAGAAAATTGAGGTCTAAGGAGATTGCATCAGTTAAGGTTCAGTGGAGAGGTCGACCCGTGGAGGAGGCCACTTGGGAGATAGAGCGGGAGATGCGGAGCAGATATCCTCACTTGTTTGAGACTTCAGGTATGTTTCTTGACCCGCTCGAGGACGAGCGTTTGCTTAAGAGGGGAGAATGTGACGACCCGGCCCGTCGTCACGAGAATTACCACCCCGTTATGTTGTAAATACATGTTTTATGATTTTATATCAATGTTAAAGTCTATCGGGTGAGCTAGGAGTGAATTGGATTGAAAATGAGGCATATAGCCTTTGTGAAAGAAACTTGAATAAGGAAAGTCAACCCGGAGTTGACTATTTGGTTAGAGGGCTCGGAATCGGATTCGGATGATTCGGTTAGTTCCGGGAGGTGATTTGTGACTTAGGGGAGCGATCGAAATTGAATTTGGAGGCCCGGTGTAGAAATAGGCTTGAATTGGCTAAGGTTGAATTTTGGCGAAATCCGAACGGTAGGTGAGATTTTGATCCGGGGGTCGGAATGGAATTCCCGACAGTTGCAGTAGCTTCGTTGGGTGATTTTGGATGTGCCTGCAAAATTTCAGGTCATTCGGACGTCGTTTAGTCGGGTTTTTGATTGAATGTGTAATTTGGAATGTTTTAAAGAATTTAGGCTTGAATTCAATGCGAATTATGGGTTTTGATGTTGTTAGACGTGTTTTGAGGATTGGAGCAAGTTCGAATAAGGAATTAAGATGTGTTGGTATGTTTGGATGAGGTCCCGGGGGCCTCGGGGTGTTTTCGGATGGTTAAACGGGAGAAAATTGTGGAAAAATTGCAGGTTGGGATCCTGCTTCTGTTGTTTCCGCTCCTGCGGAATTTTGGACGCAGGAGCGTGTCCGCAGAAGCGGACGAGATGCGCAGGAGTGGCTGGTTACGCAGAAGCGGAAGCCATTCTGCTGAAGCGAGGTCGCTGGTGCGAGCCGGTGATCGCAGAAGCGGACGGGGAGAAAATGGGCATGGTCCGCAGAAGCGGACACTCGACCGCTTGGGCGAGACCGCAGAAGCGGTCAATGGTGCGCAGAGGCGGATGTTTCCGTAGAAGCGGAAGTTCCTTCGCAGAAGCGGGCCCGCTTAAGCGGCCCTTTGCTCGCGGAAGCGGAAATGGCCGGCCAGGCCTGGAACCGCTGAAGCGACCCTTTGGTCGCGGATACGGGTACGTAGGAGCGGAAAATATTCCGCAGAAGCGAAAATCGCTGTAAGTAAGTGTATCAGAAGTTAGAAAAATTTCAGAACATTTCACACATTTTGGGTCTCGGCTTTAGAGGCGATTTGGGCGATTTTGAAGAGAAATTCAAGGGAAATCATCAGGTAATCATCTATGGACTTAAACTATGATTAGTATTGGTAATATTATGCAATTATATCATGAAAATGGAGGAATTTGGGGTAATTTATGGAGGATTTAGCCCTAGGCTTGAACTTTAGAAAATCAAGGTTTTGAATGGACAAATGGAGTCCGAATTTGGTAAAATTGATATGCTTAGACTCGTATTGAGATGAGGGTTCCGAATATGTGACTTTCGTGATTTTTCGATAAGCGTACCGAAAGTCGGGTTTTGACAACTTTGGGAATTTTGATGTAAATTGAGTTGTATTTATTGGGTGTAGTCCCATTGGCCTAATTTGTTGTATTTCTACTGTATTGAATCGGATTCTACGCGTGCGGAGCTTGATTCTCGTGGCAAGGGCATTGCGGAGTAGTCGTCGCGCCGTATTGAGGTGAGTAATAGATGTGGGTGATGACCAGCGGGTTCGAAACCCCGGTATACCACTTTGTGACGCCGTATAGCGGCGAGACACGCACACTCTTGAGAGTGCGGGGTCGATCATGAACTGGAGACTATATATTAGTCCGACCTGTTGATACCGTATTATTGGCTATTCTCGAGCCGTCGAACCTCCTTCTCGGATGGTTGCATATATATATATATATTGTGATAATGGCCACTCTTGAGCCGAGGAACCCCCTTCTTGGGCGGTTGAGTATACATGTGGGCCGTGAGCCACTTATTGGATCCCGCGAGGATCGTTATCATTGTCTTATCATATAGACATGCTAGTTTACTACTAGTCCGCAGCTATTTTTGTTATTATGCTAATTCCAATCTCTGGAACTTGATATTACCGTTTTCCAACTGAAAAATGATAAAAAGAGTTTTCAAAAACTACTTTTGAGCCTCGCGAGGCTGTATCTGCATATTAGCTGACTAGTAGTGGATCGGGCTGCACGCCGCAGCGAGATATATGTTGGATCGGACTGCACGCCGCAGGAATATCTCTATGAGATGTGCTTGGGCTGTAGGAGCCCCTCCGGAGTCCGAACCCCCACAGTGAGCACGGGTACCCAAAATTGGAGTCGGGCTACGCGCCGTAGCGGTCATATCATGCATTGCATTGCATTTAGCTACATCTGCTAGCTGTTATGCTATTTATTGGTATTTGTTGGTACAGGTACAGTTGATAATGATTCTGTGACAGGGTATTTGATTACAGCTTTACATAGTGCTTTATTGCGGATTTCTTATCTGCGTTGTCTTACCCCTGTTTATTACCACTGAGTCCGGCAGTACTCATTTTACTCCCTGCACCTTGTGTGCAGATCCAGGTACCTCTCAGCAGTGATCCAGTAGCTGTGCGAGGCGACATTTGTGGATATTCGAGGTAGCTGCAGAGTCCGCAGGACCCAATATTCCTTCTCACTGTCTCTTGATTTCATATTGACTTTTCTTTCCGCACTTGGTATCTTGTAAACCTTTATACACTCATGTTCGGTAGAGGCTCACGACTCTTGACCCTTCGGTCTATGGGAGTTGATGTATTATGGGACTTGGTTTTCCGTTTTCGTTATTTGTATCGCTATTGCTTCGTGATTTAATATGCTTAAATGGGCTAAAGAGAGCTTCTAGCTCCGTTATTGTTATTGATTGGTCAGGCTGGCTTAACAATGTGCTTTGCGCCATCACGACCGGATTTGGGGTCGTGACATTTCCATAATCATAGTTTGTCTACAAATAAACGCGTCAACAACTAGGGAAACTAACTTCGAAGAAGACTCGAAGGATTCAACACAAAAGTTACTAAAAGCCCTAACAAAAGATGAAAATAGGAAGAGAGCGTATGAGAAGTTCGAAAGATAGAAGAAATCAAACCATCCACCTATTTATAGAGCTTTGATACACGAGAATCGAAGAGGCAGGTGTCAGAAAAGGGGCGAAAAACCAAAACGTCAAATCGCCCCCTGATCTGTCTTGGGACCAGTTATAATCATGACGCATGCCGTCAGTGACGTCAATTCAAAAAGTAGACCACGTGTCAATGCATTAACGATGCCACGGCAAATTAACTTTTTCACCCGTTGCAGACGTACGTCGAGTATGCCTCGAATGGACGGAGGGACTAACTGTATGGGGCTAAATATGGCTTAACCGTAGGGGGCGAGCGCGGCTCTCCCCACACCCACAAAAAGGTAAGGGTGCGACCCCTCCCTTACGTTTCTTACAACTAGGGCGCAATATAGTTGTAAGGGTATAAATGGCGACGTATGTATGTAGACGTCCCCTCTGAAAGAGCGTCAACGATTCCTTGATGGATTATGATTTTAGTAAGGAAGCACCACCTCTATATAAAGGGAGGCTTCCCTCTATATCTAATAATACAACTTCTATCATTTCCTCTCTCTATTCATTCTCTCTCTGCTATTCTCTCAATTGTGATCATCAATTCACTTTACAAGTTCTTCATCTTTGCAAACATTTTTATACTATAATCATACTGATTTTGTGTTTAGGTTTATTATATTTGATTACGATTTATCCCTCTCATATTTTTCGATTGTTAATAACTCATAAAGTAACCGATAACTTTTGAGTCAAACAAAACTCCTCCAGATTCTAAGTATTAAATCCAAGCAAGTTGTATCGGCTATATAAATTTTACTGTCTATGTCGTTTCGTATATTTTTAAGATATCAACATTGGCTGGCTGCAAACATAGTGTAGGTTTGTAGATGGTGATTAAGAATAATCAATTATATAGGAAAGAGAGTTCAACAATACTTGTTCACATCAGTGTCCCTTTCACTTCCTACTTTACTTTAGTCTTTCTTTTTTCTTCTAATGATGGTATTTCTTTTCCAACACAATAATACTATAATAAAGATGAGGTGCTTTATGTGAATTAACAATTGAAAAAGGTTGCACAGTGTTGAACCGGAAAACCAGTAAAATAATACACAAATTTTCATTTAACTTATGTTATATTAGCAATGCAGAAGTTTAATGAGGCAACAAAATATTCTATTGAGTTATCCAACAATTATTTTTTCTTATACAATTAACCAAATATGATATAAACTCATGATATTTTTTTTAATTATTATTATTAAAGCAAATGACCCCTAAATGCACTTGGCTTATCTTTAAGATCTTTTTTTTATGGATAAAAGATGTAACACATTATTAAAGTTATCCCTGTCATGATAAAAGGTACTAATAAATTAAGCACCAGGTTGCTTGCATGGAAACTTAAATTTCCCCCAGTTGGCATTTAAGAATTCTAGTTATGAATAAGATGCAGATTTTTTAATGAAAAGAAACTAAAGTGCCAGACAATTGCAGTCATGCTTTCCTTTTTTCTTAATTATGTACATATTATAAGGATCTAAATATGGGAAATTTAACTTCTTTTACACATATGAGATATGTGGAGGTCAAATATTAGGGTTGTAGGTTAAAGGGTAGTCGAACATTAAAGTTATAGGTTAAAGGGTAGTCGGGAACCGATTTAGTTGTGTTTCAAACTTTTGTATTACATTTGTGGTACTGCTTTTCCATCTATTTGATGTCTCTCACGTTGCTGATATTATTTTTTCGTTTGTTGTCACAGATTTATTATCTCAGAGCCAAGGGTCTCCCAAAAACAACCTCTCTACCCCTGCGAGATAGGGGTAAAGTCTGCGTATACTTTATCCTTTCCAAATCTTACTGAGTGAAATTTTACTAGGTTGTTATTGTTGTTGTTACACATATGACATATACCATGTATGGATGTTGCTTTAATTTTTTGTTTGATGTTGGACTTAGTATGATATACCCTATGTCCTATGTAAAATATAATCTCTTTATAATATTCAATTTGGTAACATGTTAAATCTTACATCTTCTAATGAATAATTACATCTTTCAAGAACCTAGATAGGGTCAAAATAATACTACTCAATTTAGGCCACAAAGACTGGTTTTCTTGATATTTTATGTTGGGAACAAGGTCAAATTTGCAATATACTGTCTGGAATAATTAATTTTGCAATCTGCTAAATTTTTGGTCTAATCTGAACTCGGCCATTAGCATAAAATGGGGAAAAAAATAAAAAATAGCTAGATTTACAACATGAAGTTGAAATAGCCACATTTTTAGAAGTAATCGAAATTTATCCACTTTTTCACGTAAATGTAAATCTGAACAAAATCATACTTATAAATCCAGAAATATTCCAACATAATATACTAAAGTTCGAATTTTTTTACATATGAGCTTCCTGCATAATGTGCTTATATGCAAGAGCTCCATAATCCTATTGGATTTTTAATATATTTAATTAATATATTAAAGAGTTAAAAGAGGGTGAATGGGAAATGGAGGAAAATGAAATTTTAGTGAAATTTCAAGTTCCCTCTCCTTGGTAAATGGCCATTGTCTCATATTGGAAGAGGAAGAGATTTTTTATGGGTATATAAGCAATTGCTCTTATTCTAGCTCTTAAAGAGTTGAGAAGAAAGCAAGCATCGCGCCATCGTCGTCGTCGCTCGGCCTCTGCTTCGGCTTCGGCTTCGGCTTCGGCTTCGGCTTCGGATTCGGATTCGGATTTGGATTTGGTCAAATGATCGATTGATTAACTTTTTGGACCAAATTTATTTGTTAATAGTAAAATATTAACAGAAATGTTATTAAAATATTTATTTTAATAACAGAATATTAATATTAAATAAATATTAATATTAAATCCAAATTTCAGTTTTTTCTGTTTTTGTAACAGAAAATTAACTACCCATCAATTTTTCCTCTTTATTATTGAGTAAATGGCCATTTATGCAATGGCATTTATGCTGTGGCAGTTTTGCAGAAACAGCCATTCTGAAGAGACTCTTCAGATTTCAGCTCAACTTTTGGCTATAAATACAACACTATTCTGCTCAGAATTTTACTACGAATTTCTAAGTTTCTCCTCCTTTCTTCTGCATACTTTTAGCATCAAACAAAGTAAAAAGTAAGTGTGATTTGCTACCGAACTTTGTAGTTGCTGAAACACTGGGGTTTGAAGTACCACTACACGAGTGTGTAATTCGTTCTATCCTGGGAGGAAATAATCCATAACCTTGGGTACTAGGAGGGGATTAAATTCCTTAAGGAAACACTGTGAATTCAGTGGGCTCGAATTGGTTTATTCATTTCTGTTTATGCATATACTTGTTTGTATTTATATATATTTCCAGAATTATTTTACAAATACATTGTAATAACAAGCTTAAGGAATTTAATTATATTTATGTATTTGTTTTTACTGTTTTTGGAAGAGTAAAACCTTTGTGGTTTTGTACTCTATTAAAATCTACGTGATTTTAATATTTGTGTCATTCTTTTACAGAAATGACTAACGAGAATGAGAACCAGGCTGTTCCAATGGTGACTGCTAATGCCTCAACAAGCCGAACGACTCCGGCAGCATTGCACCGGCGGAAAAACCTGGAAAATTTTTCGGAATTGATTTCAAGCGCTGGCAACAAAAGATGTTCTTCTATTTGACTACTCTAAGTCTCCAGAGGTTCATTAAGGAAGATGTTCCAGTGTTGTCCGACGAAACTCCAAAAACTGAACGCTTTCTCGTCGTTGAGGCGTGGAAGCATTCAGATTTTTTATGCAAGAATTATATTCTAAGCGGACTGGAAGATTCTTTGTATAACGTCTACGGTGGCGTAGAAACGTCAAAGGAACTGTGGATTGCGCTTGAAAAGAAATACAAAAGTGAAGATGCTGGGTTGAAAAAGTTTGTTGCTGCAAAGTTTTTGGACTACAAAATGGTAGATAGCAAGTCTGTTATTACCCAAGTCCTGGAATTGCAAGTGATTATTCACGATCTCCTTGCTGAAGGTATAAATCAAATTAATATTGATGTTGAAAGTAGTAACCTTAGTATTTTTACTAATGAAAATTTCATTGAAGGTCTTGTTATCAATGAAGCATTCCAAGTAGAAGCAATGATTGAGAAGTTGCCTCCTTCGTGGAAGGACTTCAAAAACTACTTGAAACAAAAACGCAAGGAGATGTCCCTTGAAGATCTCATTGTTCGGTTGAGAATCGAAGAGGACAATAAAGCTGCTGAAAAGAGAGGCCGTGGAAACTCAATAATAATAGGAGAAAATATTGTTGAAGAGAACAAGAAGAGGAAGAAGGCTTCTGGACCAAAATACAACCCAAGCAAGAAGCGGTTCAGTGGAAACTGCTACAATTGTGAAAAACCCGGACACAAATCTACGGAGTGTCGTGCTCCGAAGAAAGGTAAGAAGAAGGGTCAAGCAAACATGGTTGAAAAGCATGATGATGTTGATGACTTATGTGCCATACTTTCCGAATGCAACTTGGTAGGCAATCCTAGAGAGTGGTGGATTGATTCTGGAGCCACTCGCCATGTTTGTGCAGTTAGAGAAGCGTTTGCTACTTATGCTCCTGTTGGACCTACCGAGACGATTTCTATGGGAAATGCTTCTAAGGACAATATTGAAGGATGTGGGAAGATATTTCTCAAAATGACTTCCGGCAAAGTGGTGACTTTGAACAACGTCCTTCATGTTCCCGAGATTAGGAAGAATTTGGTCTCTACTGGACTTCTTGTTAAAAATAGTTTTAAATGTGTTTTTGTTTCCGATAAGGTTGTAATAAGCAAGAACAAAATGTTTGTAGGAAAAGGTTACCTCACTGAGGGCCTTTTCAAGCTGAATGTAATGGTTGTTGAGAATAATAATAAAATTTCAGCTTCGTCTTACTTACTTGAGTCAAATGAATTATGGCATATACGTTTGGGTAATGTCAATTATAAAACCTTACAGAAAATGATTAATTTGGAAGTATTGCTTAAATTTGAATGTGACAAATCAAAATGTCAAGTATGTGTGGAATCTAAGTATGTTAAACATCCTTATAAGTCGGTTGAAAGGAATTCAAATCCTTTAGACTTAATTCACACAGATATTTGTGACATGAAGTCAATACCATCTCGCGGTGGAAAGAAGTATTTCATAGCTTTTATTCATGATAGTACTCGATATTGCTATATTTACTTACTTAATAGTAAAGATGAAGCAATAGACGCATTCAAGCAATACAAAAATGAAGTTGAAATACAACTTAACAAGAAAATAAAAATGATAAGAAGTGATAGGGGTGGTGAATATGAATCTCCTTTTGAACAAATATGTTTAGAATATGGAATTATTCATCAAACAACGGCCCCTTACACGCCCCAATCCAATGGGATTGCAGAAAGAAAGAATCGTTCATTAAAGGAGATGATGAACGCATTATTGATAAGTTCTGGTTTGCCATAGAACTTGTGGGGGGAAGCTGTACTTACGGCTAGCCGAATACTAAATCGAGTACCCCATAGCAAAACACAATCCATTCCATATGAAAAATGGAAAGGAAGGAAGACCAACTTGAATTATTTTAAAGTGTGGGGGTGTTTGGCAAAAGTGCAAGTTCCTAAACCCAAAAGTGTAAAAATAGGACCGAAAACCGTTGATTGTGTTTTCATAGGATATGCGACTAATAGTAAAGCATATCGATTTATGGTTCATAAATCAGAAAATCCCGACATTCATAATAATACGGTTATAGAATCAGATAATGCTGAGTTCTTTGAAAATATATATCCGTACAAAAAGGAATGTGAGTCGATTAGTGAAGGATTTAAATGACCTCGGGAAGAAGAAAAAGAAAGTACACTTAACCATGAAGATCCAAGGCGTAGTAAACGTCAAAGAACGTCTACTTCATTTTGACCAGATTTTGTGACTTTCTTATTGGAAAATGAGCCTCAAACATTTAAAGAAGCGATGTCTTCTTCGGAATCATTGTTATGGAAAGAGGCAGTCAATAGTGAAATAGAATCCATATTGAACAACCATACATGGGAATTGGTTGATCTTCCTCCTGGAAATAAACCGTTGGGTTCTAAATGGATCTTTAAAAGGAAAACGAAAGATGATGGCACTATTGATAAATATAAGGAAAGACTTGTGGTCAAAGGGTATAGACAACGAGAAGGTCTTGATTATTTTGACACATACTCTCCAGTTACAAGAATTACGTCCATACGAACGTTAGTAGCGTTAGCTGCAGTTTATGGTCTTGAAATTCATCAAATGGATATTAAGACGGCCTTCTTAAATGGAGAGTTGGAGGAAGAAATCTACATGGAACAACCATAAGGGTTTGTGGTTCCAGGTAAAGAAAAGAAGGTCTGTAGACTTGTTAAGTCCCTTTACGGATTAAAACAAGCACCCAAACAATGGCATGCTAAATTTGACCAAACAATATTGTCAAATGGGTTTAAGATAAATGAGTGTGATAAATGTGTGTACATTAAAAATATTTCAAATCACATAGTCATTGTTTGCTTATATGTGGATGATATGCTCATAATGAGTAATGACATTGCCAATATAAATGCTAATAAGCGTATGCTAACTAGCAAGTTTGATATGAAAGACTTGGGAGTTGCTGATTTAATTTTGGGAATTAAGATCCATAAGACTTTTCAAGGTCTAGCGTTATCATATCTCATTATATCAAGACAGTACTTGAAAAATTCAAGCACTTCGGCTTTAAAGTTGCAAAGACTCCAATTGACATGAATCTTGCATTAGCAAAGAACAAAGGCCAAAGCATATCACAATTGGATTATGCTCGTGTGTTGGGTTGCTTAATGTACATCATGAATTGTACACGACCAGATATAGCCTGTGCTATAAGTAAATTGAGTCGATATACGAGCAATCCAGGTCAATCTCATTAGATGGCCATGAAACGAGTTTTGGGGTATTTAGTACATACCCAGGACTTTGCTTTGCACTACAATAAATATCCTGCAGTCATTGAGGGATACTATAATGCAAATTGGATCACCGGATCAATTGATTCCATGTCCACAAGTGGATATGTATTCACAATTGGTGGAGGAGCGGTATCTTGGAAGTCGTCCAAACAAACTTGTATTGCCCGCTCTACAATGGAGGCTGAGTTCATAACTTTGGATAAAGCTAGTGAAGAAGCTGAATGGCTCCGTAATTTCTTGGAAGATATTCCATTTTGGCCCAAACCCTTAGCACCAATATGCATACACTGTGATAGTCAAGTGGCAATTGGAAGGGCTGGGAGCGTTATGTATAACGGAAAATCTCGTCATATACGACGAAGACATAAAACCGTTAGACAATTACTCTCTAGAGGAATTATCACGATTGACTATGTAAAGTCAAGTGATAATGTGGCGGATCCGCTTACAAAAGGCCTAACTAGAGATGTAGTTGAGAAATCATCAAGGGGAATGGGACTGTGGCCGAGAACAAGTCATAGTGGCGGTAACTCTACCTAGAAGACCGGAGATCCCAAGATCTAGGTTCAAGGAGATCAAACAAAGTCATTTATGACGGTTCAACATTGTCAAATAAACTTTTGGTCCATTATCCTATAAGACAATGTTCAGTACCAAGGATAAAACATTAAGGCTTTTTAATGATTTCTAAATTTGATACGGGTATATCAAATAGTGTATCTACGGGATGACACGTTTAGGAATCACCTATGTAAGTGTAAAGTGTTAGCCGCTTCAAGGAGAATTCTGTAAGGCGAGTTCTCTACGCACTTATGAAACCAGGCGGTGTTCATGGCTGAAACGAACACAACAATGAGAACCAAAGACGGTTAAGGGTTGGTTGTGTGACTTGTGGTTGTCTAGGTATACACCAAAGTTCGACGATTCAAAGATATCAAATCTACCGATTGATCGAGTATATCCGACATAAGTTCACTACGGAAAGTTCAAAGGGAAACCTACTTATTCAGATGCAATTAATCCTTACTTGCGAATCACACAGTTTTTCATGCATACTTTTGTGATATAGCCATTCCTCATTCATGTGGGGGACTGTTGGGTTTTTAATATATTTAATTAATATATTAAAGAGTTAAAAGATCGTGAATGAGAAATGGAGGGAAATGAAATTTTAGTGAAATTTCAAGTTCCCTCTCCTTGGTAATTGGGCATTGTCCCATATTGGAAGAGGAAGAGATTTTTTATGGGTATATAACCAATTGCTCTTATTCTAGCTCTTAAAAAGTTGAGAAGAAAGCAAGCCTCACGCCATCGTCGTCGTCGCTCGCTCGGCTCGGCTCGGCTTCGGCTACGGCTACGGCTTTGGATTCGGATTCGGATTCGGATTCGGATTTGGATTTGGATTTGGATTTGGATTTGGATTTGGATTTGGTCAAATGATCGATCGATTGATTAACTTTTTGGACCAAATTTATTTGTTATTAGTAAAATATTAACAGAAATGTTATTAAAATATTTATTTTAATAACAAAATATTAATATTAAATCCAAATTTCAGTTTTTTCTATTTTTGTAACAGAAAATTAACTACCCATCAATTTTTCATCTTTATTTTCCGTCTTTATTATTGAGTAAATGGCCATTTATGCAATGACATTTATGCTGTGGCAGTTTTGCAGAAACAGCCATTCTGAAGAGACTCTTCAGATTTCAGCCCAACTTTTGGCTATAAATACAACACTATTCTGCTCAGAATTTCACTATGAATTTCCGAGTTTCTCCTCCTTTCTTCTGCATACTTTTAGCATCAAACAAAGAAAAAAGTAAGTGTGATTTGCTACCGAACTTTGTGTTCGCTGAAACATTGGGGTTTGAAGTACCACTACACCAGTGTGTAATTCGTTCTATCGTGGGAGGAAATAATCCATAACCTTGGGTACTAGAAGGGGATTAAATTCCTTAAGGAAACACTGTGAATTTAGTGGGCTCGAATTGGTTTATTCATTTCTGTTTATGCATATACTTGTTTGTATTTATTTATATTTTCAGAATTATTTTACAAATACATTGTAATGACAAATCCAACATATTATGCTGGAACTTTCCATGTGCCGGAGTTCCAATATAATGTGCTCGAAATTTATATGCAGTCGTTCCGTATTTCAGCAAAACAGTGACTAGTTTTCAATAAATTAAATCCACCTACTCAGTATACAACTATGAAATAGAAGAATGGATTTATTATTTTGTCTTTGATTATGAGTTAATGACAAATAACAAATTGGCCTTTGGTTGATAGTTTCTGCATTTATTTTTTTATTTTCATCCGTTGTTCGATATATATTTTGAGATTCGAATAAATTTACCTCGCCATTAGTTTTGTTTATTTATTTTTATTACAAATGAGGAAATTCCACGCAAATATAGGGGTAAATTCGGCCTTTTGCATTTTTTTAAAAGTAAGTTATATTCTAAATTTGCTTTCCTAAAAATTTAAACCGTCGCAAATAAGCAAATGGTAGACAATCATAGTATAGTGTAAGTACCATATTGTGCTAAATTATACAAGGGAACTTTAGAACAACGATTAAATTATCTTTGTATGTCCTATTGGTCATGGATTCGAGCCATGGAAACAGTCAATAATGCTTGTATCAGAAAATATAGGCTACCTACTTTACATTTCCTTGAGGTGCAGATCTTCTCCTAACCGTGTGTAAACGCAAAATACTTTATGCATCAAACTATCCTTTTATTGTGCTAAATTTTAGTGTAAAGCCGGGAAAAGTGAAATCCCCTAATAAAAGGGTCAAAAACCAATGCTTAATAAAAAACAACAAATATTGATATAGAAATATTAGTCCATACGAGAAAGGAAATAACATCAGTAGAATAAAACATGAGATGATTAAATTTCGATACGCTTTGATTTGCTCCAAATGATAAGATGCCGGAATTGTTCGGATGTTTTTCTTTACATAAAAAAAATGATTAAATTTCAATTACTTTTAAAATTGTGTCTTGTTTGACCTAAAAGCTATCGAGTGCTTTATAAGTTAGGGACAATCAGAGACTATGAAAAGGTAAATCGGAATCAACGATAATAAACCCAATGATAGATCTATAGTTCGTATGTTATTTTTTCTAATGAGATTGTAACGAGACTAAGTCGATTATCGATACAAATCACTGAGGGAGAAATAATAGAGAGATAATGATAGTAAGAGAGATAGTCAGAAGTTGTATTATTAATAAAAATAACACCTGCCTTACAAATGAGGGAGGTCTTTCCTTATATAGAAGGAAGGCTCCCTCATCAAAATATCATTTTTTAGGACCACTGTCGTTCCAGAAATATAAACGGGCGGAGGGGGCGGAGTACTAATACGGATGATTTTGACATTACGCCTTTATTGTTAGAGGTGTACCCTCTCTCGTTGTATGGGCGTGAAGAGAGATATACTTGGCTTTAGCGGCCGTGAAAGGAGGCGTACTCGACTTTCATCAGTTACGTCCGATTCGACCCCATATATGTCTATTTTTCAATTACCAGATATGCTTTGAACGAAATCTGCCCGTTTTCCAGTAGTGTTAGGTCAGTAGAGGCTCACCTGGTTTCGCTTTTGACAGCAGCGGTGGCGATGATATATACGCTTTTAGCCCTTGCAGGGCTCTGACGCATTTGTCGTTCTAGTGGAATCCGTTGTCTTTTCTTAGCACATTGAAGAATTTGTGGCATCTGTCCGAAGATCGGGAGATAAAACGGGAGAGAGCGGCTATCCGACCTGTCAATTTCTGGACATATTTCTTGTTGTTGAGCATTTCGGGTATTGAAGCGATCGCCTTGATTTGGTTGGGATTGACTTCGATCCCCCTTTTGGATATGAGAAAACCTAAAAACTTTCCTGACGCCACGCAAAAGGCACATTTCTCGGGATTCAGTTTCATCCCATACTTTTGATTATTTCTAAGGCCTCCCGCAAGTGGTCGATGTGGTCTTCCTTTCAAGCGGACTTCACTAGCATGTCGTCGATGTAAACCTCCATGGTTTTCCCGAGTTGTTCCTTGAACATCTTAGTGACCAGTCTTTGATATGTGGCCCCTGCGTTCTTGATCCTAAAGGGCATCACCTTGTAGCAGTAGGTACCCTGGTGTGTGATAAACATGGTCTTTTCTTGATCTTCTTCGGCCATTAAGATTTGGTATAACCGGAATATGCGTCCAAGAAGCTTAGTAGTTCATGCCTAGTGGTGGCATCGATCAGTTGGTCGATGTGAGGGAGGGGGAAGGAATCCTTGGGGCATGCCTTGTTCAGGTCGGTGAAGTATACACACATTCTCCATTTTCCGTTCTTCTTTTTGACCATCACTACGTTGGCGACCCATTCTGGGTATTTTGACTCTTTGATAGAGCCGTTGGCGAGCAGTTTGTCTATTCCTCGCGGACTGCCTTGTTGATCGCAGCGTTGAACTTTCTCTTGATCTGTCGTACCGACGGATGTAGCGGGTCAACGTTGAGCTTGTGGGTGGCGATGTCTGGTGAGATTCCTGGCATACAAATGTATCTGCATGGTTAGTCAAAAACTCATGGTACTTACCTAGGTTGGTGAGCCCGTGGCTGATGTCTGCTTTCCTTTCGGGGCTGTGATGATCTTGCTGAATCGGATTGAGGTCCTCGATTGTGGCCTTACAAGCCTCCACGATGTCTGGGTCTCTGATGGCGTCGGTCGTCGGGTCCATTTTGGTCCCTGACACGGCTGATTGATGTGCCTCCGCACTTGCCCCGTTCAGCTGTCGGGTGTGGGCACAATTTTGTGTTATCTTATAACATTCTTGCGTTGTGCGCGGTTCTCCTTTGATACTGAATATCCCCCATGGGGTAGGGAACTTAACCACTTGGTATAAGCTTAAGGGGACCGCTCGCATGACATGTATCCATGGACGTCCGATAATGACATTGTATGCCATCTCTTGGTTCATTACGTGGAAGGTGGTCTCCAATGTGACTTCCCCCGCGAGGACGGGTAAAGTCATTTCTCCTGATGTAAGTTCCACTGCATTGTTAAAACCAGTTAGAGCTATACAGCAGGGTTTTATCCTGTCCTTGAGTCCCATCTGCGAGGGGACTCTCGGATGGATGATGGAGGCACCGTTTCTGATCATGACTCTCCTGACATCTGTATCAATAATACATAAAGTGATAACTAAAGCATCATAATGGGGAAAACACAAACCGTCGGCGTCAAACTTATGGAAGGTGATACTTCCTTCGATGTCATCGTACTGTTCGTGGTAGATGGTCCTCTACAATCTTTGTGTGTTGGTGAATTTGACATGGTTGATAGCGACATCGGTACCGTCTCTGATGATCATGTTTACCGTCCGCATCGGGGAGGGTGGCTTTGGTGGTCCGCGGGACTGATCTCGCCCGCGTGCGAAATTGGTCTTTCCCTTGTCGCTGAGCAGCTCCTTTAGGTATCCTTGGTTTAGAATCCTGACGACTTCGTGTGAGCACGTGATTTTTGTCTAACGTTGAATTACTCCCACAAAAACCAAAACTAAAATTGTCTATTTTACGGTGTGTATTTTTTGTGAATTTTCGTGTTATTTTTGGTAATTGTTTGCATTTGTATATGCATGATTATATGTGTTTAAATTAATAAAAAATACAAAAAATATGCCGTGTTTACATTTTTTATCTAACTTTGCAATTAGGAGTAATTAATTTTATCTTATAAAATGAAAATCACGAAAATAGGCATCTTTTGCATTTTATCCTTTAATGTCCAAATTGTGTGATTGATTACCATTTAAATTTAGGTGACAATTATTATTATGAGTTAATTAGTATTTCAAGATAATTTTAGTTTTTGTAAATTAATCTTAGTATTTTGAGCTTTATTAATTAGGAAGTTGAATAATGGAGAAGAACAAAATAGAAAAAATTTGGATTGGGTCATCTTGCAAATTAAGTTACAAGTCCAATCCTAAGCACCCTTACCCAACCCAAAACCCCTTGGCCCAAAAAGAAAATTTCAGATTTTTTAGCCAAAAATAATCATAATCACATAACATAAAGTAGTGGGGGCAAGGAAATCAAGGAAGAAAACAAGGAGAGGAAAACATGGATTAGTGGGTTTTCTTTAAATTAAAAAATATTTTCTTTTTAATAAAAAAATCTGAAAATTTTCGAAATTCTTGCCTATAAATAGAAAAGAAGATTTATGAAAAAGGAGGTGGAAAAAGAGAGGAAAAAATAGGAAGAGAAGAAAAATAAGGAAAAAAAGAGAGTAGTATACACGCGATATACACTCTGGATACAGAAGTATACATGGACAAAAATTCAATTTTTGAGAGTTTCTTTTGAGAATTGAAAAGAGTTCAAATCTTGAAAGACAAACCAAAGAGAAAATCTGGAATATATTTTTCTTTTCTATTTTTTACTGGTTTTTGTTTTTCCGTATTGCTGGGATTTTTCGGGATTGAGGTGTTGAAGCTACTGCTGGTTGTTACTGTTGTTGTTGCTGTATTTTCACCACCCTGTTGATTTGCCATCTTCCCATTCCTTTCAATACCAGGTATACATTCTAAAAACCATGTGTTGATGTAAGCTCGAATTGGAAGTTGAAGTTTTGAAATGAAATAGAAAAGCAAGTTGTTGATTAATATTTGTTGTTATTTTCTGTTTTATTAGTTTTGTCAAATTGTAGTTAGCTTTATAATTTGAAGAATAAATTTGTCATTCAGTCGGCTTGTGAGGGAACACCTTTTGTACTAATATAGAGTAGCATTTTAAGCATGTAATTATTTAGGACTTTTTCTTTTCTTTTAGAGACAAACTAAATAGAAAAAATGTAGTCACCTTAGGATTATCCTTTTTTTAAATAAAAATGTTACGAGCCTAGCTAAATAGAAGAAATAAAATTGCGGGGCCCCTCAATAATAATGTTCACTTTTTCTTAAAAATAACCAAACGCGGTAAATAATTTAAAATTGCATTATAGTATTGAACATGTTTTAAAATCAGATATTTAGCCGTTACAATAATTTAAGCGATCGTGCTAGAACCACGGGATCCGGGGGTGCCTAACACCTTCCCTCGGGTCAACAGAATTCCTTACTTAGAATTTCTGGTTCGCAGACTTCATTTGGAAAGTCAAAAGTTTCCTCGATTTGGGATTTAAATAAATCGGTGACTTGGGACACCATAATTTATTCCAAGTGGCGACTCTAAAATAAATAAATAATCTCATTTCTAATATTGTCACTTAAATTGGAAAAACTCCCTTATGCATTATCCTTCGGGGTAAGCGCGCCAAAAGAAGGTGTGATACTTCCTGTCGTAGACCTATGCAATCCTCGGTCCTGTGCCCCCGTTCTTGGTGGAATTCACACAAGACGTTTGATTTCCTCGTGGCAGGGTCCAATTTCATTTTCTGAGGCCACTACACTTTGGTGCCAAGCTTTTTCAGTGCGTACATAATCTCTGAAGGAGAGACTCAAAAGTTATGTGATGAAAGTAAAGGGGGTGTACCTCTTTCATTTCCGAGCGGGGCGAGATGACGTTGTAGTGCATCTGCATGACGAGGGGGCGGAAGAGGGGACCTCATATAGGGCTGATGTCGTTCTTTATTGGGGCGAGGGGGGAGTTCTCGACGTCCCTTGTGACGTCGATCTCTCCTTGTGTCTGGGTGTATGGCTGTCAGTCGTCGGGTCAGTCCATTGAGGTCATCTTCGTCTGCTCGTACCTCGGCGCAGTAGGCGTTATGGATCTCATCCCAAGTTGTGGGAGGATATTTCATGAGCCGGCTTAGTAGTTTCTTGGTTGCTCTAGAACCGTCCCTGCTGAGTCCGTTCTGAAAAGCGGCTACTGCCATGCCCTCCGATAAGTTTGGTAGGCTCATCCTCACCCTGTTGAATCTGGCGAGGAAGTCCCTGAGGCCCTCGCCTTTGATTTATCTGACGGCGAAGATGTTGTTTACCCGTGCTTTTGCCTTCTTCGCACCGGCGTGCGCAGTGACGAACTTGTCTGCCATTTCTTCGAAGGTTGAGATTGCATTTGCGGGCAGTTGAGAATACCATGTCACGGCTCCTCCGGTCAGCATCTCGCCAAACTTCTTCAGCAGCACAAATGATACCTGTTCCTTAGATAGGTCGTTACCTTTCACGGCGGTGACGTAATGGATGAGATGATCTTCGGGGTCGGCGGTCCCATCGTACACTCTCAGATAAGGAGGCATCTTGAAAGTTTTCGGGATGGTGTAAGGGGCGGCCTCCTCGGAGTAGGGTCCTTCATTTAGTCGTGGAGGGCCTTGTTTTCGCTCTCCATTTCTTCCATTTTTCTCAAAAATGAACGTTAATGTGTCGTCATGCATTTGCGTTTCGACGGGTTAGTTGTTAGTCCGCATTTCCTCTTGCTCATCCACTGTGGCGGTGATACTTGTCGTTGGTGCTGCTTTTTAATGACTCTGTGGTGGTTTTTCCACTAGGCCGCTCATGGTGCTTGTCAACCATTCTTCCAGTAATTTCCTGATCGACGGTGTTTCTTTTGCAGCGGATGTGGAGGTGTCTTTTTCTGCAAGGTTGCAAAGTTCCCGGATGGGGAAGGTGAGGCTTCTGTCTCTGGTGCGGTATTAGGAGTGGTGTTGATGGTAGCGCTACCACCGACCTCGTTCAGGGAACTCAGGAGGTTGGTGGTGACTTTCATTATAGCTTTGGACCGGATGTTGTTTTCGGTCATTTCGGGGTTTTATCTGGTAATCTGATCCTTTGGGTGTATACTACAGGTTTGATTCTCGAAATTCCCACAGACGGCGCCAAATTATTTGACCTAAAAGCTATCGAGTGCTTTATAAGTTAGGGAAAATCAAAGACTATGAAAAGGTAAATCGGAATTAACGATAATAAACCCAAGGATAGATCTATAGTTCGTATGTTATTTTTTCTTATGAGATTGTAACAAGACTAAGTGGATTATCGATACAAATCACTGAGGGAGAAATAATAGAGAGATAATGATAATAAGAGAGATAGTCAAAAGTTGTATTATTAATGAAAATAACACATGCCTTACAAATGAGGGAGGCCTTTCCTTATATAGAAGGAAGGCTCCCTCGTCAAAATATCATTTTCTAGGACCACTGTCGTTCCAGAAATATAAACGGGCGGAGGGGATGGAGTACTAATACGGATGAGTTTGACATTACGCCTTTATTGTTAGAGGTGTACCCCCTCTTGTTGTATGGGCGTGAAGAGAGATATACTTGGCTTTAGCGGCCGTGAAAGGAGGCGTACTCGACTTTTATCAGTTACGTCCGATTCGACCCAATACATGTCTATTTTTCAATTACCAGATATGCTTTGAACGAAATCTGCCCGATTTTCCAGTAGTGTTAGGTCAATTTGGGCTTATATTTGTTTGTTTGTGTTTTATAATTTGTTTAATTATCAAACCAAGTTAATAAAAAAGCCTTTTTTTTAGTTATTACGACTATAGTAAACAAACTAAATCCAAGAACTTATTTTTACCACTTAATAATAGCATATTCACTTTATTTTTTTAAGCACGTTCTTTCATAAATACCTGATCTCTTTTTAACCAAATAAGTAGAAATACATATTTTGTTAATCCACTGTCTTTAATTTATTTGAATTGTCTTATCTAAAATTTAGACCATCGCAAATCAGCAAATGGAAGACAATCATAGTGTATTGTGCTAAATCATAGAAGGCAAGCTTTAGAGCAACAATTAAGTTGTTTTCGTGTAACTTATAAGTCACGGATTCAAGTCGTGAAATCAGCTACTAGATAAATCGTGAACGACGATAAATCAGACAAAAAAAAAGAGAAATATACCAAAAGAGACACAAACATTTAATGTGGTTCGATCAGCTGACCTATGTTCACAGTGAAAATGAGCAATCCATTATATAAAAGATAGTACAAAATATCGAGAGAACAACCTCACGAAGAGGCATATACAAGCGATACACTAACACTTGTCCCATAAAGTTCTCCCCACTAAACAAGACTCCCAAACCCCCTATGGCTACATTGTAGATGCTACTATGAGAATGACGAATCTTCAATTTATAGAACTCCAAATATTTTCCTACAAGAAAAAGGACCAGCCAAATATGGGAGATTTGTAATTTTTTTCTACAAGTAGGAAGACCAAATTAAAGTAATTACATTGTCCTTTTCCTTTATGAGATAGGAAAATCAAATATAATAAGAAAATCTGGACAAACACCTAATAAGTAGGCTATCTACATTACACCACGTTGGGGCACATGTGCTCTCCTGATCCTTCATTGTGCCAAATTTTAGTGTAAAGCGAGGAAAAGTGAAATCCGCCTAAATAAAAGATGTCAAAAGTCAATCTTAAATGAAAAAAATTAAAAATATTGGAATAGAAATATTAGTCCATACCACAAAGGAAATAGCACCAGTAGAATAAGACATGAGCAATTTTTGCCCTAGTTCTACATTTTGGATACAAGCCATTAATACAGGTTTATTATAAATTGAAAAATTTATTAAAAAGGAAAGACACTAATCTTCTGGTGTTTCAGACTCTTGTAGGATAACAGCAATTGGACTTCTAACAAAATGCTTATTACTTGTCCATTTCAAGTATCCATGAACAACCTCCATGTTTGTGATGTTTGTTGTTGTGGAAAAGGTTACTCGGTATGTCAGCTTCTGATTCAACTTCGTAAACGTTAGAGTTGAAGGCTTAACAACAACGGAAACACTTCGTGGTGAAACTATCTCCACGCGATAAGATGATTTTGCCTCCCCGACATTTGTCACTGTTCTTGTGTACGTTTGTTGATTTGCTCCAAGTGAAATGGAAAATGAAGGGTAATTAAGTTGTGCTTGAGGAATACTTTTCACTTTCGAGCAACTTGTTCTGCGTTGTAGAAGGCTTCCCATTTGTCGATCAGTGTAATTCAAACCACATAAATAAGGAATGTAGTCCTTGAATTGTGTATCGTAAACTAGTCCTGGATCATTTGCTCGTGATGGATTGACATGTCCTGATCCATAAGCGAAGATTATAGCAGGAACGAGCATTTCGTCTAGGAGGGATTGGTTGCCAAGGTTGACTATGTCCGCGGTTGTCATGATTGCTGATTTAATAGCTGCAGGGGACCAAGTGGGGTGCGCGCTTTTTAACAATGCTGCAACTCCGCTAAGGTGAGGACATGACATAGAGGTACCGGAAATAATGTTGAATGTTGATTTTGTGTTGGTTTTGTTTTCGACAGAGGTTGGCCAAGCTGCGAGGACATTAACACCAGGACCAATAATATCAGGTTTCAAGATTCCAGGACTAGCTGTGCTCGGGCCACGAGATGAAAAACCAGCTAGCACCGGAGCATTTTTATCGCCTATTATCGTTCCTTGGAATGTAATTCTAGCAACAGGCTTCTTTGTTGATTTCATATACTCCTTAATTTGGAATCCATCAAAAGAAGAAACATCCAGGGCCGGAAGGACATGAGCATCGGCTGATTTAGTTAAACCGTCCTGAGGCTGATTAATGTAAATCATGCCAACGCCTCCAGCGTTCTTTACAAATTGTCCGTTTTCAACACTGTCAAAACCATTACCTGGAACACACAAAACTATTTTACCTTTAATAGTACGGTTGAGGTCAGTTATCTCTGGTCCGCAAAAAGAGTATGTTGAATTTTCTCCAGGATTATACAAAGGAAAGAATTTTGTCTTGGAAACTTTTGGATGAAAAGCTGATTCACCCTCGAATTCTTGTTTATTTCCAAGCCTAACAGTAGCTTTAATTTTCCTGTCAACAGTGCTCGCGCCAACTGTGAGAATCCAGGGGGCTTCATTTACAACAGTGCTCTCAGATGGACCGTCATTACCAGCAGAACAACTTACAAGAATACCTCTTTGTGTTGCACTGTACGCGCCAAGTGCAATATGATCACTATGGAACGGATTACTACTTCCACCAAGGGAAATCGATAAGATATCAACTCCATCATCAATAGCCGCGTCCATGGCAGATAAAATGCCACTTTCAGAGCAACCAAAAGAACCGCAAACTTTATAAATGGCGAGGTGTGCAAGTGGAGCAATCCCAACTGCAGTACCATTAGCATTTCCAAACACATTAGCACCTTTCACAAAACCTCCTGCAGCAGTGCTTGCAGTATGTGTACCATGTCCATAATGATCTATTGGCGAGCCATTGTCATGAGCAAAAGTCCTCGCGCCAATGAGCTTGTTGTTACACTTTGTAGTGAAGTTAGATTCACACTTGCCTTTCCATTTAGCAGGCGGAGGAGGCATTCCTTCATCGCTAAATGAAGGATGGTCAGGAGAAATACCAGTGTCTAAGACACCAATAATCACGCCTTTTCCATAATTGGAATGTCGCCATACACCTTCGTTCTCTTGCAATCCAAGAAAACTTGGAGTATGCGTAGTGTGTAACGACAATATCCTCTCTGGCCATGCAGATATAAACCCCTCTTTCTTCTCCATTTCCTTCACTTGATCTGCTGATAATCTTGCTGCAAAACCTTTCACAACGTGGCGATATGAATACACTAAACGTGGCTGTTCTTCGTCATTTGAGCGTGTGCTCGCTATGGTATTTGGTAAAAAAGATCGGTACCAGCTCTCAAGATCCTGATCTGATAAAGATTGAGTCGAAATTTTGCTTTCTGGGAATTCAACTTGTACTATATAAGTCGTTAAATCGCTCTGTATGCTAGGCCATGACAACCAGCCAAGTATGGAAAAAACCAAGAAAATTTTCAAGATTTTCATAGCTGTAAATGGGTTGAGAGATTTCTATTTTCTTGATATTATGAAATAATATGAGCTAAAACATTTTGTACTAAGGAAAGTGTAGTAGCTGATACTCTGCATTGTTTGAATTAGTGGTATATATATGTGCTCTGGCGGCTGGCTATGTTCAAGATATATGGGGAAAGTTGGGTGGCATTTGAATTATTTAATCAGTAAAGACCTCATGTTAATTTATAGTACAAATTTTTTTTTTTTGGTCGAAAGTGGAGAACAATTATTATTATGAGAAGAAAAAGATTTAAAGTTAAAAGTGTTGCAGAAGCCAAATGTATATTGTGTGAACGAGTCACAATTACTATACCAAAAATTATGGCAACCACCAAATAATAAATAAGATAATAAAATAATAATAAAAAAATACCATAATTTACGAGGTTCGGCTAATTTTGCCTACTCCTCGGACACAACCAATATTATATTCCACTCCAAAATACAAGTGAAATAATACTAAAGATAGAAGATACAAATGCCTTAAGAAGATAAGAAAGCAAATGAGAGATATGTTTGAATCCTAAACATTAGGCTTCCTTTTATAGGAAAAAATCTTAACCAAAATGGCTAACCCACCGATGTGGGTCTTTGCCAATTTCAAAAAATCTTCACCTTGGCAAATTTTCACATCTTCAATTTTCTCTCGGTAACATATTTTGATTGTGTCTTCATTGTCACACCTCCTTTTGGCGCGCCCGCTACCCGGGGGTAGAAGCGTAAGGGAGTTTTTCCAATTTAAGTGACAATATTCGAAACGAGATTATTTATTTATTTTCAGAGTCGCCACTTGGAATAAATTATGGTGTCCCAAGTCACCAATTCATTTAAATCCCGAATCGAGGAAATCTCGACTTTCCAAATGAAGTCTGCGAACCAGAAATTCTAAGTAAGGAATTCTGTTGACCCCGAGGGAAGGTGTTAGGCACCCCCGGATCCCGTGGTTCTAGCACGGTCGCTTCAATTATTGTAAACGGCTAAAAATATCTGATTTTATATATGTTATCCTATATGCTTTTAATAGACTATACCACTTTGTTAAAATAAAACTATACGTTCAAACCTTTAAACGAAAGTCTAATTCTAAGTAAAACGAAAATATTAACTTTGTCGATACTTTAGTTGGGTGTACATGTTTATTGAAGTTATTTCTCGATTAACTCACGCAAGAGTATTGATGTGTGAAACGATTCCATTTTTTAACTGAGATTTGCTACTAAATAATCGGGAATGCGTCTAATTTGAATAAGCATAAATTTTAATTCCTCACTTATTAGTTAGATCGGGAATATCTGTTTGCCCGTAACAGGCTAAATAGAATAATTGATTAATGAAAGCCCAAAAATAAACAAAGATAAACCTACTGTTAAGTTTCAAAACTGGTTTTAACCATTCACTATGAATACATGTACTAGGAACTCCACGGTTTTTTAAACTAAAACTTCAAACGTCATCACTTTGAACAACATTCAAACTTAATACTAAGGCTAAAATATACATGCTACGAGAAATACGGATTCATTTAAACAACCTATCAAAATATGCAATAGTCCTATCCGTACAAATATATTATACAACTAGCAAATGTATATCACAAAAATCGTATCCGGTTCTGAAAATTACTAAACGATAATCTAAAGTTCCTTTAATCTAATTACTAAAACAAAATCCGGAATTTCTAATGGTGACTTGATGTGTTTTGGAAATCTATGACTGCAGTAAAAGAAAAAACAAAAATGAAATGCAGAAGCAAATTTAAGAAGATAGCAATGCTTCTTCAGTTGATTCCGAAACCATTCAAGTACATTGAGTGAAACCTCAAGGCATTAGAGAGGATGAAATACCTGGAATTCAAGAGCAAAAGAGGAAGTCAGTGGCAGAAACTCAACAGTAACAGATACGGAACAGAACAGCAACACCAGCCGTCGAATTCCCAATAAAAACCCGGCAGAAACAGTAGCAAAACAGTGGGGAAATTCCAGGGAGTGTTTTAAACTCCAAACAGGAAAGCCCAGGAATTTTCAAACCAATAGAAAAACCAAGACACTAGTGAAACAGTATTCAAAAACCCAACAGGAAGCCTAGTAGCAATAAGAAAACTGTTTTCAGAAAAACTGTTTTCAGAATCTATCTCAACCTATGTATCCCTCTGTGTTTCTCAATGTGAGTGTATGTATTCCAGTGAGTCTGTTTCCAGATTTTCCAATATGTGTAGTGTTTCCAGAGAGTGTTTCTGTGTGAGTTTTTAGTGTACCTATTCCAGTGAGTTCTCTCTCTGTTTTCTTCTATCTCAAAAATCTGTTTTTTCCAGTGAGTCTCTATCTCCTTTTATAGCCTCCAAATAACCAAAGTAACAGCCCCTGTTTCTTTTAGTTTCAGATCTGTCCAGCCTGCTTAAACTCCTCCCATGTGCATTACTTTTGACCCTTTTTTCAGTTATTCCCATGTGTTTCTGATTATACAACTAACCAGCATTTAATAAAGTTAGAAACACTCATTATCATCATGATATTCTCTGATTATCCCACCTTGTTTTGTCTAAGTATGGGTTTTAACAACTAAACAAGTCCTAAAGGTAAAAACCAATGGGGTATACTACTGTCCAGCAGGTTTTACCAACTCATCTTCATGTGTATTGCACTTTAAAGGTTAATTTTATGACTACTTAAATGGACTAACAGCTATACCCAATTCACAACCTAATTTAAAATCAACAATGGTTCAAAACAACAACCCAACAGTGGTTCTAGGCATAATTAACAGTGCCAGTTTCCATCCTAAGGTGATGTCAAACGGAATTAAGGAATTCGACTAATCGATTGCAATACATAGAATTGATAACAACCAATCGACGAACCAAATAATTTCAACAAATTTCGGCCAAAGCCAAAGGATTGCGAAACCAACTATTCGATGACATTCGTTGAATCGATTACAACATCTATAATCAATAACACACAGTCTAAGAACCTCTCGGCCAAGCATAGCTCAAAAATGCAGAATTAGTTATTCGACGAATTTAACAACAACAACTACCCAGTATGTTCCCACAAAGTGGGGTCTGGGGAGGGTAATACGTACACAGGCCTTACCCCTACCCGAAAGGGTAGAGAGGCTGTTTCCGGCCGACCCTCGGCTCAGAAAAAGAGAGAGAAAATCAACAAATAAAACAAAACAAAACAATGTTAGTAAATCCGGATAAATCAAATAAATAATTATCTAAACATAAAACCAAAAGTAGAATGACATGCAATAATACCAATCGGTTACTACCATAAGAGGCACAACACAATACATTAATTAACTATAGAGATTGCTACCAAACCCCACTCAGCCCCTAAAAGAAGTGCTAAGAATTCTAGAAGGCCCTACCCTACAACCCTAATACTAGACCTTCAAACTTTCCTATCAAGGGTCATGTCCTCGGAAATCCCCATTCTAGCCATATCCTGCCTAATCACCTCACCCCAATACCTCTTAGGCCTCCCTCTCCCTCGACTCGCGCCAACCACCGCCAGTCGCTCACAACTCCTCACCGGTGCATCAGGGCTTCTCCTCCGCACATGCCCAAACCACCCGAGTCGCGCTTCTCGCATCTTCTTATCCACTGGGGCCACCCCCACCTTCTCCCGAATAACTTCATTCTTAATCTTATCCAATCTGGTGAGCCCGCACATCCACCTGAGCATCCTCATCTCCGCAACTCTCATTCTCTGGACATGAGAGTTCTTCACAGGCCAGCACTCCACCCCATACAACATGGCAGGTCTAACCACCGCTCTATAAAACTTCCCCTTGAGTTTCTGTGGAACTTTCTTGTCACACAAGACTCCCGATGCGAGCCTCCACTTCAACCACCCCGCTCCTATACGGTGAGTGACATCCCCGTCAATCTCTCCGTCCCCTTGAATCACTGATCCAAGATATCTGAAACTGTCCCTCTTGGCTATGACCTGAGATCCCAGCTTCACGTCCCACCCTACTTCGCTCGACTCGGCGCTAAACTTGCACTCTAGATATTCTGTCTTAGACCTGCTTAGTTTAAAACCCTTAGACTCGAGGGTCCGTCTCCAGACCTCCAACCTCGCATTAACACCAGCCCTCGTCTCGTCTATCAAGACTATGTCGTCAGCAAAGAGCATACACCATGGCACATCCCCTCGAATATGGCGAGTTAGAGCATCCATTACCAAGGCAAATAAGAGAGGGCTTAACGCAGATCCTTGATGTAGCCCCATAACCACCGGAAAATGGTCCGAGTCGCCACCCACCGTCCTAACCCTAGTCTTGGCTCCATCATACATGTCTTTGATCACTCCGATGTAGGCTTCTGGCACGCTCTTCGCCTCCAAGCATCTCCACAGAACCTCTCTAGGGACCTTATCGTACGCCTTCTCCAAGTCGATAAACACCATATGCAGGTCCTTCCTCTTATCCCTGAACAGTTCCACCACCCTCCTCACAAGGTGGATAGCTTCTGTAGTAGAGCGACCCGGCATGAAACCAAACTGGTTCACGGATATAGATGACATCTCCCTCACCCTCGCCTCGATCACCCTCTCCCAGACCTTCATGGTGTGACTTATTAATTTGATACCCCTATAGTTGTTGCAACACTAGATATCCCCTTTGTTTTTGTACAAGGGAACCACTGTACTCCATCTCCACTCCTCCGGCATCCTCTTGGTCCTAAAGATCACATTGAACAACCTGGACAACCACTCCATTCGACGAATTTAAACGAATTGAATTTGTATCTTATAATGCCACATTTACAACAACGAATCAGAAAACAAACAGGTCGACCAAATAAAAGGTCCCAAAAGAAGAAGAAATTGAAAATGTCCGAGAAAAAATCAACAAACAAATGAAACTACGAAAACAATTAAACTAAATTGACGAGTGCAAGTAAATAAAAACGGAAAAGAAAAGAAAAGAAAAGGAAATACCTTGAAACCAAAAAATGGAGCTCGGCCGACTTGGTCTTCGGCATTCGAGGTCGAAAGGACCTTAATTGAAATGTTTTCCAAGTGAAAACATATCAATTAAGGTCTATTAGACCTCAATTCAATAAAATCCGGTGAAGAAAATCTCCAATTTGAATTTAGGGTTCTTAACATTCGGATTTGGGGCTTGATGATTTCCGGTTAGATTCGAACAAAAATAGAGTTGGTCACGGTATGAGGGAGGCCTAGGGATGCTATGGTGTGAGTTTGGGGCCGGTTGGGGTAGATTCAAGTTTTGCTCGAATCTTCAAACGAAGATTCGAGGAGACCCAGGGTGATTCGAGGGAAACGGTTTGTGGATTCGTGTTCAGGATGGTTGGGAGGTTCTACGGTGTTAAAATGGTGGTGTTTGGACCACCGGAACTGCCGTGAGGCGATTTCCGATGGCGGAGCACGGCGGCAGCGGCGGCGTTATGTTCTATTCTCTGAGGGAGACGAAAATGGAATTGAATTAGGGTTTGGGGGGGGGTTGGGTAATTGAAAATTGTTCAAATAATCCAAACCGTTGGATCAAACAATCTGACGGTTTGGATTAAATGAGGGGATTGGGCTACTGGGTATTGGGCGGACGGGTAGTGGGTATGGGTTAATGTTTTGGGCTTGGTCTTGGGTTTAATTGTGTGGCCCTGTTCCAATTTCCTTTTCTTTTTGTTTGATTTTGTTTGCCTTTTCTCTTTAATTTAATTTTCTAATTAAAACAAAAATTTCTAATTACACTACAAAATCAATTAAATTATAAGAAATACTAATTAAGTTATATTAACAATTAACACACTCAATTTAAACATCAATTAAATATAAATCACACAATTGGGACATTAAATACTAGAAAAGCAAAAAATACATATTTTTGTGATTTTTTTTATTTTGTAAAATAAACTTAAACTACTCCTAATTGCAAAGTTAGATCAAAATGTAAATATGACCTATTTTTGTATTTTTATTAAACACATATAATCATGCATATACAAATGCAAACAATTACCAAAAGTAACACGAAAATTCACAAAAATACACAACGTAAAAAAAATAGACAATTTTTGTTTTGATTTTGTGGGAGTAATTCATGTTAGGCAAAAATCACGTGCTCACAGCTGCCCCTCTTTGTGTGTAAACTCGAAGAGTTTTTGTGCAAAGATATTGAGCTAATACGAGCGATTTTTGCCCGTCCGAGCACTCCGTGTGAAGCATTTTGAAAGATCTTGACCGAGCCTTCGCTTCGAGAGGCCTCCTACATATCCTGGGCTAAACATGAATCAGGTCAATGTAGTTCGGGAAGTTTTGGTAGCTGGGACTACCTTGAACTGACACTGTGTTGTTACTATTGCTGTTGTTGTTGCTGTTACTGCTTACTGCTCACTAACCTCCTTATTACACCAAAAGGAGAAATTAAAGCTAAACTAGCTATGCTATCAAACTAATGAGTTCCAAGATTCCTATCTACGATTCTCTTGAAAACTTGATCTTGAATCTTAGCTGATTTGCTGTAGACCTCGATCTGAATCTTGATGCTCAACAAACTGTACGTTCTTGTTTA